>JANTNT010180507.1:0-18288 GCA_024752375.1 Entacmaea quadricolor
CATGACTAAATGTACTAACAACACTGTGTTATAAACGTTAAAACTGGAGATTTGATCAAAAATCGATTCCCCGCAAACTAACGCTACTAGTCTACTTGGAGTGTAGATAACTCTTGCTTGGTAATTGGATAATTGATTGATTGCGTCACTGTGATTGACAACTAAGTCGTAATTAATGTTAATTGGTAATTAATTTTTTTTGGTATTTGATTTAATTGGCATGATCGTACTTTGACTCTTTTTCTTTTATTTATTTGTTATTTTACGGTCACCGGTTAATAATAATAATATAAATTTTTAATTTAACCGGTTGCCTCATTTGGTTAAGGACTATCTGTTTTGCGAGAAGTCGTGCTTCGAGTCCCGCCCGGACCAACATTCAGGGTCTTAAAATAACTAAATAGAGGGTGAAGCCTTTGTAATTACATCTATAAATGGTTAAACCTTAACTTCACGTGGCTTGGTTAGCGACGGTAAAAATGGGATAACCGTCTCCCCAAAGTTCTATGAATTAGTTTCAGAGGGACGGAGTTTTTAATCTCTAAACACTATACTGAAGTATTGAGAGTTGATGAGTTAAGGGGTTTTGAATGGGTCGGATTTGGTGCCACTGAGGGCCGGATCCCGTGTCATATTCAGCCGACAATCGTCCGTTGGGCGAATTCTCAAATAAATAAATAAATTAGAGTTAATTGATATTATAGAACTAAACTTTTGTTTTGGAAGGGGTATTTTTCACTCATTATTCAGACCCCCTCTTGATACCTATTGCACAGTTTCCTTACTCAAGCATATTAAGGCTTGGTTTAAACCCTATTTTTCTTAATTTTAGGTTTTTTTGAAGTCACGTTTAAAAAAAGTAATTTTAAGGAGATATTTACGAAAATAGGTCACGTGACGTTATTTGCATATGTATTTTTCTCAAAACACAAGCAACATTTATTAGATGGAAAATAAAATTTATTTAGAAAAAATCTTGAAAAAATCAGGGATTATGTGTCATCCCTAATCCCTACCCTGCGAGGAGAGTCTCATTTACACTCCTCCGTACCGGCGTTTTCTTCGCCGGTACGGAGGAGTGTAAACGAGACTCTCCTCGCAGGGTACTGAAAATATGCGGCACAGGACATAGGTTGGGCTCCCTGTGGAGAAAAGAGAATGGAGACTAGTACCCAGAGTTCTTTACAAACTCATTCATTGATCCGGGACCTTTTTTGCTTTCCTCTTTCCCTCAATCCAAGATGGTGAGTCCACGTGTTTACAGTAACTCCATCTTTATCGCTTTATATTTCATCCTAGTAGGCTTCGATCTTAACCATATCACGTCCATATGTTCTTTAGGTATACAAGCGTTTTGTGGAGGTCGGCCGAGTCGCCTTGATCAATTCAGGAGCCGATGAAGGCAAACTTTGTGTCATTGTTGATGTAGTCGATCAGAACAGGGTACGTACTAATTTTTGACAAATTAACTGTTCTTTTCTACAAATATTGTACTGAAATAACGTCTTGATGCCGTATCTTAAACATTTTTAAACTGTATTATGAGATATTGAATTTATAAATACCAGCTGTTGCTCTTGTAGATAACGTTTTCTACTGTCACTTTTGGTCCTCAAAAGCTCCATTTTCTTAACTTTGAGCTTTTATGTTGCTCTATCGAAATGTGGCGTTAAAAAATGATTTTAAATACTGTTTCTAGTAAAATATGTCATTAACAAACCCAAATTCATCGTATTTTGAAGCATAAGCTTCTACATTCTTAAAGTTGTTATTTTTTTTGCAAACATGACAAATTTTTCATAAATTCAACTGCAATTTGTTTCAATAATATGCTTTGCAAAAGACTGTTTACACTCAAAAAAGATGCATTGATTTTAAAACAACAAATATTAATGGTATCATTAAACGTTTTTTTCATTTCATCCAGTAGATACTAAATATTAAATTTTTAAAATCAGTTTATTACTTTTGGGATATTTAATAAATAAACCCCTTCTGGCAGCTGGAATATTGACTGAATGTCAGGGAATAATAAATGATCCAAAAAAAAATCTTATTCAAGGTATTATCAGCTGATATCTCAGTGATCAAGAAGGGGTTTATTTATTTTATAACCAAACTAAAAATTTTTATTGGAAGGAGTAACTCCTTTGT
The DNA here is from genome assembly GCA_024752375.1 of Entacmaea quadricolor. Taxonomy (NCBI): domain Eukaryota; kingdom Metazoa; phylum Cnidaria; class Anthozoa; order Actiniaria; family Actiniidae; genus Entacmaea; species Entacmaea quadricolor. The sequence goes on from JANTNT010180507.1 coordinate 2,155, forward strand.
ACCAATAACACCGCTTGAAAATTTGTCTGGTTATGACATTTCATGGATTATAACTGATTACTTTCAGTACTTTCATGATTCCTTTCACATTTCTCTAAATAACACATCATTAAGCTTCACTACCTTACCTTAATTTCTCCATTCATTGTATCAAAATGAAAATTTTGAGCATGTTTCATATTCAATGCAGGCTTTGATTGATGGCCCTTGCACCAGTGTATGTCGCCAGGCCATCAACTTCAAATACCTCTCACTAACTGATTTCAAGATCAAGGTCAGCAGATCAGCTAGAAGTGGTCCTGTAAAAAAGGCTTTTGAAGCTGAGGAAGTACAGGAAAAGTGGGAAAAAACTGCCTGGTCTAGGAAACTGACCATGCGCAAGAAGAGGACCACTCTAACTGACTTTGACCGCTTCAAGCTCAAGCTTGCTAAGCAAAAGGTTAGTCTTATAAGAGTTATAAATCCAGCTCACTTAAAATGCTTTACTGTGTCAAGCCATATAATCATTTATTTAATGTCCTTTTTCCAAATTTAGTAAAAGTTCAAGAATATTTTGGATGGGTAAAATTAGAAATAATTAGGGTCAAAAGGTCATTACTTTCTTACAAAAATCACATTAGAAATACACTGGTTTTATTAAGAACATTAATTAAAAGTTACTTGTGTTGTCATGTTCAAATATCAAACCTTGAATTTGGCAATTTATACCCATTTTCACAATTATGAAGCCCAGATAAATCTAGCCTCAGGTGTCTTTAGCTTCTCTTTATTGAACTAATTCGCCATGTTCTAAACGAGTGGGGGATTAGGTTCGAGTTGGGACTGCAAAGCATCTATGGATTGATTGAAGGGACAAAAACAAAGCAGCCATATTCAGCCATATTGTTTTTGTCCCTTCAATCAATCCATAGATTCTTTGCAGTCCCAACTCGAACCTAATCCCCCACTCGTTTAGAACATGGTGAATTATTAACTCAGACTGTGGAAAATTGATTGGCAGAAGTCAAAACACCAGAAAACATGTAGACAGGGCCTGGAGTGGACTGGGTCAAGTAATTATGCAAATAGGAGTAATCAGATCAAATGCCGCAAAATGTAAAAGCATCTGTGTAATATTACCAAAAGGTCGAAGAAGCAGAAACTTAATAATTTTAAAGTCAAACGACTACTTTTAAGGAGCAGACATGTTTCGGGAGTTCATCTCCCATCTTCAGTGTAGTGATTGAATTAAGTTTTCAAAGCGGCTTAAATAATCAACGTAAACAATAATAATAATAAGATGTGCAATAATAAGACTTGCGACTTGCAGCATTATAATGATGAATTGCATTGTGTTTTGAATAACATTTTTATTTTTTTCTGAACAGTACAAAATATACCATGAATACTGAAGAGTTATTATCATTTCTTTTTCTTTATCAGAAAAACCGCATTCTGAAATCGGAAGTGAAGAAGTTGAAGAAGGAATCTAGTGATTAAATGTGACCTCTTTGAAGTCCTAATAAAATATTTGTTACATCTGAAGTGTCTGTGGAAGTAGTTGCAAAACAATGTTGCCCTTGATCCCTCGTTGAATACATGTAATAATCCTTGGGAGTTTGTTTCCCCATTTCAGACAACATGTCATTTTCTTGAGCATCATTTCTTTGTTTGAAAAATATCCTATTAATGTATTTTGTGAAGTGTGACCACTAAACAAAGGAATAATGCTTAAGGGAATCTTGGTCTGAATTTGCCAAACTTTATGTCCAAGGGTTATTGGACCCATTTTTGTTGGGTTGGTTTTAAATGACATGGGGAGTCAATTGTCCTTTCTGAAGTTATAAAAAAATGATCCTTATCCTACAATGAATAGAACATTGGTGTACCCCTGATAAAAGCATTCCTAGTTACTGTAGCTTGTCTTGTTACACAAGGTACACCAATATGGCTTCCATTATTTGATTATCCAGCGACAGAGTGAAACTGGTCTATTGTGGTGCTGCATTTAGGGACGTGATGGCTTCATTAATAAATTGAATTATCAATCTCCAAGGTGGCCCAAGTTGTGTTTGAGACAATTGAACTGTTAAAATAAAGCAAAATTAGCCAACTAGTGATGAGCTCAACTACATTACAACCAACTGGGAAAAATTTCATGTTTGTCCTGGCTTGTTCAAATTTGAATTGTTTTGATCTTATAAATGGAAGATTGAAGCAACCAAAAATCCAATAATGAACTGAATAATGCAGTCTAGAGGGCAAGCTTCATGTCCTTTGGCTGTATTGCTTTGCTTCTGTCTATAAACTGCATTTAATAGATATTTGTGTATACGTTGTTGCTCCACTTGTGTGACCATGTGGAATGAGGTCATATGAGTAGCAGAATGTTTGAAGCTACAATGGTATTTCTGATAGGTTTTTTTTCAAAAAATGTGACGGCACTTTGGCAAAACAAAAACCAATATAGTAGAATGAATATGAATCTGTACTGGTGTAGAATTATGCAGTAGAATTACAATTAGTACTTCGCATTTCTGGCATATTTCATACAAGACAAGGGGATATTTTGGGTTACCCAACGTTTGCAAAACGTTTTTGATCCGTTGTCGTGGTCGGGTTTGCTGTGGCTTTTGGGATCCCTGTGGTTGTGTGCCACGTCAAGAATTCGATCCAAGATGGCGGCCAACAAGTACTCTGTTCTTCTTCCCACCTACAATGAACGAGAAAATTTACCTCTTATTGTTTGGCTAATCGTAAAAGCTTTCTCAAAAAGGTAAATCATAAGCTTAGCTTCCGAAGGACAACTCTTGTTCCATATTTTTCATCATTTTTTAATGAAATTTATAATGTACTTTTGAAACTTCCGATTTTGACCTTAAATTGTGCATGTTTGTTGTTTACGTGGACCTGGAGCCTGTTTACTTCAGCAAGCTCAATAAGTTTATACAAAGAAAACACGTAAACAGAGAAAAGAAATTTCATTAAAGACAGCAGTTTAGCTCAAACAAATTTGAACGCAGTAATCTACTTTTTTAGAGAGAAAATTAAATCTCTAAAGATTTTCGTCAGGATTTTCATAAAACTGACTGATATCTATTGTTTACTAGTGGACATGATTATGAGATAATAGTGATTGATGATGGCAGCCCTGATGGAACTCTTGAAGCAGCTAAGCAATTGGAGAAGATCTATGGCAGTGATAAAATTGTGAGTTTTGATCCACCACTCAATGTGAAGCATCAACACCCCACACCGAAGAAACCTACCAGACATTTGTTTTTTTTTCATTCATTTCATGCACCAGTCTAATAACTACTAAACCCACCAAACCATGGTTTTGTCAGACAAATTTGTATGATGACTCCACCCACAAAAGTCTATGAATCCGCTCACAAACACAAAGGAATGTGAGTCTTGGAAATCTTATTGGCAACTCGGAGACAGGTTGCATGCTTAGATCGATAAGGAGGAAACATAAAAAGCAAAAAGATGTGTTCCAGTAAGAGAAAATATGTGTTTAAGATTGAATATAGCAGTGCCTGTTGAAATTAATAAAAAAGACAAATGAAAGAAAATGTTCATTGAAGAAAGTCAGATAAAAACCTTGTTACAAATTCAGTTCACATTCCTTTGTGTTTGTGGGTGGAGTTGTAGAAGTTTGTGGGCGGGGTCATCATACGAATTTGTCTAACAAAACCACAGTTCAGTGGGTTTAGCAGTAACTAAGTAGTTTAGTTTATTACTAATCACAGTCAAATACACTGATCCCTGGCTTTGCTTGAGTGACCACCAAACAATGGGTTATTTTCCCAATGGAATATAGAATGTCCGACCAACAAATTCAAAATCAAAAGATTCTTAATAATCAATATTTTTTTTAATGTACCTTAAGAATGCATTTATACTAAGACAAGCATTTATAATTTTCAGCAATTGGTTTCTTTTCTATGCTGTATATCAAAACTACATTTTAGCTTGTCATTTTAGCAATAGTAAGTAGGGAGGTAGAACAATGAATGCGGGATCATTGAATTCCACCTCCCTGGCCAAAAAAAGCAATCAAATTCCCAAGGGTTGCCTTAATTAGAGAATGTTATGGAAGATATTACATGGGTGCTTGGAGATTTTATCTTTGAGTGTTCAACTCCATATCTCACTTGTTTGCTGTGCTCACTTGTGAGATATCAAGTTGAACACTCAAAGATAAAATTCATATCTCCAAGCACCCATGTAATGTTCTGTTTACTTTATCAAAGTTGATAGGATTTAAATGAAGAAAAATCCCTGTGCAAGCCTGAATTCACATTTGATTGGCTGATAAAACTGTTTTCATGTCAACAGCGATATTTTCACATGTGAAAGATATCAAGTTTTCAACGCCAGAGAAATCAAAGTGTCCCATCGATATCTATATAATAAAATATTTTATTCCACATTGACTTGTGCTTTACCTGAGATAGAGATTTTTTTAAAAACTATCCTAAATCTTTGGTAGACTGGTTTTTGAAGTTGGCAATACTCCCTTTAAAATTGGGTAAACTGGTTTTGGTTTGAGCTGTACTCATTAAACAGGTAGACTAGTGGTTTTTGGGAAGGTTATACTCTCTTTATACTCAAGTAGACTGTTATTTGGGTTGGGCTATACTCTTTAAACTTGGATAGAGTGGTATTTGGGGTGTGCTTATATTATCTTTAAACAAATTGTGTCTTTTGCAGTATGTTTTATTTAACATTCCTAAATTCCAGCTGGACTTCAGTGGATGAAGAACCACTGTGGATGTGCCATTGCAAGTTCCCATTTGTTTGTTCATTTGTTCATTCCTTCCTTCCTTCCTTCCTTCATTCCTTGTGTGGGGGAGAGGGCTATACTAGCTTATCATATTGATGACTATATAATATATTGCATCTTCTTAACTCGTAGGTATTAAGACCAAGAGAAAAGAAGCTAGGTTTAGGTTGGTTTTCACCAAGTTTCACAATTCAAGTCCTGTTCAAATGAGAATACAAGTGATCACAAACTGAACCTGCAGTAGTTTGTGTTTGTACTGTCCAAACAAGGCACAAGTTGCCTCAACATGCAAAGAAATTTCAGCAAATTCAAATTTATTGCAAGTTAATTGCTAGCTACTGCAAATCATTGCAGTTAACTTGCATTCTTGTTTGAACTGGGCTTACTACATGAATAAATAAATAAATTTTAAAAAAATTTTAAGTATTTGTACTGCATGCCCTTTTCTTGTCTTTTTCAATTTATATATTTTTTCACTCTAGGAACTGCATATGTTCATGGAATGAAACATGCGACAGGAAATTTTATCTTTATTATGGATGCTGACTTATCACATCATGTGAGTCATCAGATTTTTTAAAAAAGTGATAAGAAGGGGCGAAATAGATGCTGCCATCTTCTGTTCTTTATTTTATTTGAATCAATAAATCAAAAACTTTATTTAAAGAAGGTAACTAGTAAGCAAGTAATCATTAGTTCTCCCTAAGGGGCTTTTTTAGAACTAATTTACAATGAGTAGGAGGACTTTACAGACTGCAAGTTGCAGCTTACAATGTAACTACTAACAAAGTGAGTGTCTTGAAGAGAGGGGAGCTGATGAATTAATGTGAATAATTAAGTTGTGGTTACTGAAAAAGAATGACCTGCCTCCTTTTCCCTTACATAATGTGGAAAAAGCTAAGTTGAGCACTACAGGTTTTTTGACTATGCTGCTCACTATTTTTTACCATTTTTTTTTTATTATTTACGCCTTAGAAGTTTTTTAGTTGTTGCAAAGTTGGTCCAGCTTGGTCTATATTATCTGAAGTTTCAAACAATTCTTAGTTTTCACGTGACGTCACAGCCGCCATGTTGGAGTACAGCTAACAAAAGATTTCTCATTAGCCTCTATTGTTATGTACTCCGACATGGCTGCCATGCCTTTGTTTTTTATTCCCTTAGGAATGGGTGAAAACCAAGAATTGATATGTTAAATGAACTTACTTTGGCTTTAATTTCATTTGTAATGTTGATTTTTATTTTATTTTTTTAAAAAAAAGACTTTTTTGTAACTATATGAAATCATTTTATATTATCTTTTTTTATTTACAGCCTAAGTTTATACCAGAATTTATCAGGTAAATTCTACTTTGGTTTCTTTAAAACAATAATATCCCTGTAGGGCTCAAAGTAACAGCAGTTTAATATTGTCAGATCAAAATAGAGACTTGTCAGTCATGTAGACAGACAGATGGACAGAAGTATGTCTGAGCTAATATTAAACTAATCTGTCAGTATTTTTGGGGTCTGACTGGCTGTTATTCTCACTCCTGCCATCCTTTCCCTTGAATGGAACAGTTATTTAGTAAAATTAAAAGGAAGTAAATAAAACTGTCTTATTCTTTTCCATATCTCAATTACAGTTCATATAATTGTTTTCAGAAAACAGGCAGAAAAGAACTATGATATAATATCTGGCACAAGATACAGTGGTGATGGTGGTGTGTTTGGATGGGATCTTAAGAGAAAGCTAATAAGGTAATGGGTTTAATAATATCACACCCATAATCTTTTATTCACAGCCATAATCATTTATGAACTTCCAGACAATATATGCAACTCCAAAGACTTAACTACATTTAAATCAAAGCTAAAGACTCTTTATTCAGGACTGCGTTCTGTTAGTTTTACCATATCACTTTGAAGTTGTAAAGCACTTTGAGCTCTAGGATACAGCACTATATAAATTATATAAATTATATATATATTATTATATATTGTATATTATTACAAGGGAGTTTGTGCTGTATGGTGAGAGATGCAGTTCAGCATACTATAGTGTAGTTGTAGTAGTAAGGGGGTGGTTCAAAATTGTATTAAAATGGTAGTGGGTGCAGCAATAGGGGCATTGCAGTGAGGCATACTATAATAGAAGAATTGTTGCATTGAGGGGGTGGGTCAGTATACTTTAGGATAGTTCCCAGTATTCATCTCAAACAAAGACTTCTATTCCTTACACAATACACCACTCCCCAGCTTTGATTGAACGACTATGAAACAAGGGGTTGTTTTCCCAATGGAATATAGAATGTCATCTGACTAGCAAACTCAAATTCATAAGATTCTTTTGTAGTTCTCAATATTTTTCTTAATGTACCTTTAGAATGCATTTATTTTAAGGCAGAGATTTACAATTTTCAGCAATCTGTTTCTGTTCTGTGCTGTATAATTTGGAATTCTCGTCTGAGGATCCTAAGATGAAATCTCACTTTGCATTCAAGTGACAACTAAGTGATTCATTTATTAATAATTATTCTTCCCCCTGATATATTGATGTACTGCCTAGTATTTTTTATGATTTATAATTAATTTTGTGTTTGTGTGTGTGTGTGTGTGTCTTGAGTGTATCGTCATTCCCAATTTTTATTGACATAAACCATCAAATACACTGCATGACCATAGCTGCTTCACCTATATTAGCTAGATTTTAGCTACTTGAAGCAGCTGTGCTCGTACTTTAAGCCAATAAATAATACTAGAAACTTTGTAAATTAGTATTTCTAAGAGTGCAAATAAAGTCGTCTTCTTCTGTATATCAAAAATACACTTTAGCTTGTCCAACATAGCAACAGTAACTAGGAAGGAAGAATAATGAACGTGGGATTGGTGTGTTGGGAAAGTATTTAACCCAAAATATTCATGAATGAATGGTCGTCATGTTAAAATTATGATCTTCTTTCTCTTCATAAATATAAAGTCGTGGAGCTAATTATCTCACTCAAATCCTTCTACGTCCAGGAGCATCAGACTTAACTGGCAGCTTTAGGTATTGTAACATCAAAGCTTATAATTGTTACAGGTTTAATGTGTACACTCAATTGAAAATCAGTCAGGTTTCAAAACATAGAATATAGACGCCGAGACCAAAAATCTCTCTGGGAAAGGACATAATTACGGCTTATTTTTTTCAATTGAGATGCATATTTCATAGAAAACATGTAAAAAGCCTTTGTGCTTTCTGCCAGTGGAAGAGACACTCCAGGGAAGACAGTACATTGCAATGAGGCACTCCCAGGGGGTAAAAAGTTAAAATGGGGTGGTCCATTAAAAATTATACACCTTAGCAAGGGGGACATGATTATCTTGCTACCTTATTAGAGGTAGAGCTAGTTTTATCAATGTGTTTAAAAAGGGATGGACTACTTAAAAGTAAATTTGGTTTTTCTGGTCCAACCCCCCCCTTCCACAATCCATGACCAGTTCCTCAATAACACTGGAGTATTGTACATAATATTTCAAACATGCAAGAGAGTGTTTCCTCTGATTTCAAAACACTGAGAAGGGAGTTGAAAAAATGAGGCACAGCTGAGTGTTTTTAACCAACTTTGAGATGTTTTGAAATTAAAGGAAACACTCTCTCAAGTGTTTGAAATCACTTCTTTGATTTTCTTTCTTTTGACCTCATTAATTATTCATGATTTGAGAATGATAAATAAACTTTCATACATTTTAGGTTGTACAAGAAAGAAGTTCTGCAGAAGTTAGTAGAATCTTGTGTTTCTAAAGGTTATGTCTTTCAAATGGAAATGATTGTACGAGCAAGACAATTAGGATATTCCATTGGAGAGGTATGGCTTATATTATATTATTATTTGTATTGATAATAAAAAGTCAATCTGAAATGAAATGGTCTGTGGTAATTTTTACTGTTCTCACTGCATTATCAATCAATATGGAGCTGTATAAATTAACTCTGGATGCATGCCTTATTGCACCATGTCATTTGGAGCATTGGAAGCCAAGATTTGCCCAATCCCCATCCCCTGGTAGTGGTAGTCTTCAGGTTCTCTTCCTCACTTTTTACCTCATACGTATCACAACAGTTGCGGATCTCATCCATAACTTACAATCCAAAGTGAGCTACTGCCAGCTGAGCAGTGAAGTTTTTTCTAACCAGCCAGAACATAGAGTTTTTGTGGCCAGCCCTCTTGTTGAGGCTATTTTTTAAACCCAAATTACTAAAGATAACTTTGTAGACATCATCAAAAAGAGCAGAGCACTTTCAGTGATTGATGGATTAGCAGTAAGAAATCTGACTTTTTAGACCTGAAACAAGGGCAGGATGTTTTATAGAGCAATCCTCTGCTGTCTTAGTTTTTCAGTTGGCTACAAGTTCTCTTCCTTGCTCTTTACATCATATCACAGCAGTTGTGGATCTCATCCGCAACTTACAACCCAAAGTGAGCTGTTTCCAGTACACCAAGATTTTTGACGCTTTTTTGCCTTTTTTTTGACACTTTTAACAAAGCTTTTAATGACTTAAAACTTTCTTATGCTATGAGAGCAGGCACCACAGCTTTTGGTGTCATATATACAGAGATGATCTTGTCCATGTTCCACCTCAATCCTGCTTTGATGGGTTGGTCTCTTTGTATAAAGTGTCAAAAATATCTACTAGCAATGATAACATGCTTCATGCTGTAATGACTGGGATGTGATGATGAGTATATATAAATATAGACCTTAGGACATTTGTGGGCAAATGTTCTAATGTTAAAAGTTTTTTCATACTTTCATGGATGATAGATATTGGTAAGCTTGTATATTTTAAAGCAAAAAAATTGAGGATCACCATGCTTGTTTTGTAGATAATTCACATGGTAATTCACACTGATTTATAAAGAAACCACTGGTGATCATGACAATTTTGCCTGAGTAGATTGAAAAACTTTAAAAAATTAATTTTCAACATTAAACTTTTTTGATAAATTGTGATAATGTGTGATTTAAGGGAATAAACATAAAGCTGTTTTCTGAAATGAGGGTCACCATGCTTTTTAAAGAGTTATTTCCACAGAAAGTTTTGTATCCTGATGTTTACCATAAGTCAAAAATAAGTCAGTGTTCCTCGTTTATATAAAAAGAGCACTCCTGTGTAGAAGGGATGTGTAGAAACAATACCCATGAACATCCTTAAATTACTAGTGATCAAAGTCCATCAGATCGATACCGTACTGCAAGAATGACATACCTTCCCTTAAGACATGCCTTCATGACTCTTTCCTGTTAGTTCTTTATTTGTTCTTTAATAGTATTATTATTTGATATTTACAGGTACCAATCTCATTTGTCGACAGAGTTTATGGGGAATCTAAGCTTGGTGGTAGTGAAATTATCCATTTTGCCAAAGGATTATTGTACCTTTTTGCAACTACATAACAATATTTTATGTAACGCAACACAAATTGCCACAAATTTTTTCTTCATTGGAAAAAAGTCATTGATGGGTTAACCATGCTCACCCAATATGGAAATAATAATAACAATAATTCTACATACATGTACAATAAATTTGAAGTATTTCTAATATTGGCTTTTAATGAACAAGATTTGTGTGGCAAGGATTAATGAGTATTATATATAATGTGATGGGTTAATGTGAGATATGGTGTTAGAAATATTTGAAATGATAGCAGATTTGGTGATATTGTGAAGGGTTGAAACTTGGCAGTCCTGGCTATTATGACCCTTGGAATGATTATGTAGGCTAGAATGTGACACTTTTGCCAACAAAGTTAACTGTGTAATGTAAACATTTCTTTTCAAGGATTTAAGAGATTTCTTTGGGATATTGATCAACTATTTAAACGTAGCTACAATGTGCATTCTGATTGGCTAATTAGCCATGAAGCATTCCTCCAATTGTCTCCATGCTTGTCACTTTTTCTCTCTTTCTGTGAAAAAAAAGGCAGACTATTATATAAAAGAAACAGTTTGTGCTTATGGTGTGCATCCATCATGAAATGGATGCACTTGGGAGATTGCTTACAGCATGACGTCCAAATCTGTGACCACTTGTTATGTATTCGCATACTTTTGTCACACCATCTTCCAGTGAGCATGTAGAGCATAGATAAAATAAGACAATCCCCTGATACTGATTGGATAGTGGTGGAGACAAAAGTATGTACTTACATTATGTGGTTGCGTTGTGCTGTAAGGACTCAAGAAGCTAGAGATGCACACCCGAGGCTACACCTCATGCAACTCTTAGGCTTCTTTCATGCTTAGCAGCCTCCAACACACATCTATTTCATGGTGGATGCAGGCTAAACGCTAACCATTTCTGAAATTTCATTTATTAGTATTAAATGACTTTAACTATGAGCATGAACATTTAAAGAATCATAAACAAGACAACAAGTTGTTATCAAAGTAAATGAAACAATGAATTATATAGAAAACTTAATGTTTTACAGTTCCATTCTTTTTTGTGGTTTTATCTTCCAATATGTGGAATAATTTTGTTAACTATTTGCAAAGGAATAGAGAAGGGGTCTCAGTAGTTACTCAAGGGGGTATAAGATGATTATTATGTGATAATAATTAGCTGTATTAATAAATTACAGTGCGACTACTATAACCAGAACCACTTAGACAACGAGAACCAATCAAGATTTAGAGTAAAAACTTGAGCCAATCATGGAAGATCACAATCAGTAGAATCTTGAATTCAGCCAATCACAATGTTTCATTCCCACGGCCTCTTGATAACATCAAAATTGTTTTCCAGATATTATTCAATCTTTTGGCTTCTACTGAATGATCTAAGGGAAGGTACATTTCTTATTGGGTGGGGAGGTCTGGGGCCCCATAGGCGAGGGTCATTAGTCAAATTTTTAAACTCAAGGGAAGGGTTATCTCTTTTAATAGACTTATCAAATTCATGAACAATTAATAAGCATGAAGGAGTCTTAAAATCAGCAAGAGAAATCGTCCGGATTTGCATACACTTTAACTTAGATTTTCTCGGCCAAATTTACTTCTTGAAAATTTTAGTAGAACATGGAATAACTGACCTAGATGTATGATAACTTTTATAGGCATTAAAAAGTCTTGCCTGTGGCTCAACCTTTAAATACCAATAAAGTTCTCCTGCTCATATTATATCTATTACTTATAGCAAGGTTAGGGCCATCCCCTTTTACACAAATTGGTCTATTATAGTTTTTATCTTACTTTCTTATATACTCAAAATTTTTCACCTAATACGCTGGCATTCAAAAAAAGAAATCATCTTTGAAGAACAAAACAAGCCTTGCTTTGCTCTTACAAAGAAAAGCTTTTTGACCAAAGACCTCCCTGCTCACACAAAATTTGAAAAGTGGCATTAATTCAGCAGGGGGAAGGTAAATGCTTGATTGTGTTCATCTTACAAATTTATTAATGGAACAAGTATAAATTATTGTAAAATGATCTCCTTGATACAAATAAGAATATTCTGCTTGTGTGTGCAAGATTCTTCTGCTAGCTGGCTCACATGTTTTTTGAACAAATCTGTTTGAATTCCACGTTCTCTACTCCGGTTGAGAAAAGAAACTTTCATGAACTAAACGTTGTTAAAAACTATAAGACCACCAGAGGGGGAGGGTCACATGTATTCTTGTTCATTTCCAGGGGAGGGTCAATAAGTTTTCTAAAAAAGTACTCAAACATAACTATGGTTCACAGTCGTTATTGTTTTACAGATCTGTCTTGAATTGTGACGTTACAGCACGAACTTGATCAAACATTTCAAAATAACTTATGAACAAAAGCAAAAAATCCTATTTAAAGCAGATAAGCTAATGATCAAATTTCTCAAAATCCTGTCATTTCAAAAAATATATAATCCTTTTAAATCAATAAATATTTGAAATTTAACTTTACTTTTGAACACAATGAAACAAAAGACTTTTCGAATCAAGTGAACAAAGAGTACTGTGACCATAAACTTCCCTGAACTCATATAAAGTTTGTCATGAACTAGAGACCAACAGACCATGTATCCTTCCCTTGAGTATTATCCCTTTGTCTTGTGGTAATTAATGTCTGAGAAGATACATTAATATGTATGTAGCTCAAGCAAAGACTCCTATTCCTAAGAGGATTGTATTAGGAAAACATTGCACCAAACAAAGTCTACTGACATTTTTTGTTTCCTTGCCACATAAAATGCCACCAAAGATCAAATTGCTCAAGAAAATTAAATAAGATGTGAGGTCTTGTTAATTTTGTTTGGCATATTATCATAACAGTAACATCTACAAAATGACATGCTTTCCTACTTACCTAATGCAGATATCTTTCAGTAAATAAGGATTATTTTCTTTCCAATTCAAACACTGTGAGTAAGGCTAGGAGGATTAGAGATTGTTGGTTAATGAGAAGATGAGTTTTTGAAAACTAGATTGTTTTGTTCACATTAAGGGCCTAAGAATTGACCTTGGTAGGTTAATGATACATGCTTGAAGGCACACCCTGTTAGAAGGTAAGGTATCGAGAGAGTTCCAGCTACCCTCTTTAGAATTGTAATAAATGACACTATTAAGATGATGTCCAGCACCATTTTCTCCACCAAAGAGGTAAACATGATCTTCAATCTGTACTATACCACAAGCTGCCCTTGGTGAAGGCATACATGCTAGGGCTTCCCACTGGTCTGTGTCAGGGTTATATAGCTCACAACTTGAATATGCTTTCCATCTAATATCATAACCCCCTAAAATTGCAACTTTTCCCTTAAGGTTGGCACTTGCAGCAAAGCGTCTTTGTTGATTCATGTCTTTGATGGGTGTCCATTCATCTGTTACTGGATCATATCTCTCTCCACTAGTATAGACTTTGTTTTCTCCAATCCCACCAATGACATAAACAAAATTACCCACCACGACAGCACAATGAGCTGCACGGGGACATGTCATAGGTGACAACACCCTCCATTCATTGACCTTTGGGTCGTATTCTTGCACAAGGTTTAAGGAAGTGCCAGTTTTTAAAGGGTCCAGTTGATTTTCACCACCAAAGACAAAAATCTTTTCTTTATATACTGCAACACTAGCATGCATTAATTGGGTTTTTGGTGGCATTAGAGAATTCCAGGCTAAAGCCCTATGATCAAATCTTTCAAAGCTACCTACTGGAGTACCACCCAAGATGTAAAGAAAACCTCCACACACTGCAGCACAGTGACGTGTCCTTGCAAAAGGCATTTCTGCATCAAAGTTGAACCACCCACCATCTGGTAATGCATATGCAAGCATTGATTGAATGTTCCCAATTGTTGAATGACCACCAGTTACTATAGCAACCTTAACTTCATTGTTTAGACATTGCCTTGGTCTTTGGTAAGACTGTAACATAGTATCTGGAAAAAGATGCATTTCTAATCCCTTCATAAGAATGCGAGTGCAACTTACACTCTCATGAATCAGTACTTCTTTTTGAAAATATTCCTGCAATGAAAATTTGGACATGGAAAACATTCTCACGTTTTTCAAAAGTTCCTCGAGATAAGCTATACGATTTGACTGATCGTATTTAATCCAGCCCAACACTGAATCAAGTATGACCTCTTCTTTGGAGATGGTAACGTCATCTTTACTTGTCCATTTTGCCACAGTAGCAAGATCAAGTTCCTTGAAACCAGTTGTCTGCGAAACAGCCTGGAAGTTTGTCATTATGAATACATCAGCAGCCAATTGGAGTGACGGACAATTAAATTTAATCCCAAACTGTCTTAGATCGACACAATTTTCTGTACTCAGATTCTCTTTGAGGAAAGATATGGCAGAATTTTTCAGACTTGGAATCAGCAAGTAATCAGCTGCTTGGATGATTTCTTTAACATTCGAGAACTGAATATCGATCTCACCAGTGTACATATAATCTAAGACCTCTTTGATGACTTTAGAGCTTAGTGCTTCTATTTTGATAGTAGTCGAAGACTTCTCCTGCATATCAGTCGTAAATAGGCCAAAGAAATAAGGGCTGGCTGCAGCCAAGATGTTCTTGTGTGCAGGGTACAACTGACCATCGATTTGCAACGAGACATCACATAAAGTATTTTCTGAGCGCAAAACGTTTAGTCGACCGAATACAAATAGTTTGAAACAACTATCTTCTATTTTCATGGTCACTGAGTTGAGTTAGTCTTTCGATTTCTCGAACACAAGCAAGGAATTCCAGGCACGCATAGCACGTACTAGTAATTTTGTTTTCAAATGAAATCTCTCCCCACTCTTCTCTTTAATTTTATCACCTAGGGATCCCAGGCAAGAATATGGAGTCCAAAAGTGATGACGTCACAAAAACTTTTTAGCTTTTTAGGCTGACAGCAAATTTGTGATCATTCGAGAGCAAAAAGGATGAGATATGACTTGTTCGAGCCGAGCCAAAAATAAAAATAAGAAACTTTGTATGAGGAAATCTGAATTTCAAAAATTATCCCGCTATCTAATGAGCGCCTCCCAATGAGGGGGTACGTGTTCTCTTGATCTTTTCTGTTTTATCCCTTGTTCCTTATAAATAAAACTATTTGTTCCCCAAAATGTTTTTAGTTTGTTTACCCTTGATCCCTAAATTTTTTTGTGCTGTTCCCTTGAACCCTAAAAATCCCCATATTTCACGCATAGTGAAAAAAAAAATAAAAATGAAAAACGCCTTCGAAACAATCTAAAAATAACTTCTCGACCCTGAAAATAATATGACAATATCCCCTAGTCCCTTGTTTCCTAAAACCCCTGGAAGGGCCTTTCTAATGCTTATAGCTCAATGAAATTTTGCCAGTACTCTAAGAGAAGTGCGTTTTCTCTTTTTGTGGTTTACGAAACTGAAGATGAAGTTTTTAGAATAGCGACGTCACACTTAAGGACTCAAGAGTGCACGCAATATATCCGTGAAAGGGGTGTGACGCGCAACTTTCGGATTCATCTGCTAGACTCCCGGGGGGGACTCCTAAAAACAAATATAAAGTGACGGGGATGCTCGTCAGAAATTTTGAAAGAGACCCCTAAAAGGTACCTAAGTGTTATCCTGGTGAGTGTAGCAACACAAGATTTTTAGGTACCAGCTTTAACAATTTTTTGTTGTTGTTGCTGTAATTCGTTTCTCGGGTTAAAAAAAAGCATAAAATATCATTAAGACTTTTCGGTGATAGGTATAATCTTAACATTTTCGAATGAAGTAACAATTAAGTGGAATTAAATAGAATATTGCAGACTAAGATTTTGTTATAGACAGGAGTTATAGACTACATAGTATGTCTACACCAGGGGCGGATCCAGAAATCAAAGAAAGGGTGGGCCGGACAACTTCGCACTGAGACAAAACCTTCAAGACTGTAT
>JANTNT010180618.1:0-18279 GCA_024752375.1 Entacmaea quadricolor
GCGTACGCTGCTAATGCGTCGTCTCTCACCGCTGTGAGTCCAACGGGTCGGGTCGCTGGTTCGAGCCCTGCGGACGTCACATGTGAGTTGAGTTTGTTTGATGTGTTGTTCTCTTCCTTGCCACGAGGGTTTTTCCCCGGGTTTTCCTGTTTTCCTCCCTCCACAAAAATCAACATATAAGTTTGAGAGTTGAATGTAGAGAATATTCGAATGTAGTATGGAATGTGTGTGGAGCGTACACGCTTCTAGCTTTAAACAATCTACTGCGTATAAATAAAAAGATTATTATTAATACATTAGTGATGTAAGAGGAGAATTTAGTTCTAATGAATGAATGTGTGTTCATTACTATTCTTGAGGCACGGTCCCTCATATAACAATCATTGAGACCATAAATAGGTAGCATGTAGCCAAACAGGAATTCTAACCAAGATTTGCTACTAGACTCTGTTCGAGGCCCTAGTACATGTAGGTCCCATCATAGCAGTGTTCAGTAGTATTCGTCGTGTTCACCTCATGGCTCTTTTTCAAATGCAAATGAACTGACAGTGAATGAATGTGTGTTCGATTGCATTGTGTCATTTAACATGCAAATTCAGACAAATTCCCTAACGGCGGTCTGCGGCCTCGAGACTTCCACTAAACCTCCCTCGGCTTTACGGACATTTAATCACTAATATCCCTCACAGCCATTGTATTAGTTATAAAAATATCATTAAATATGCGATCTTATCACGCAAGAAAGAGTGGGCAAGTAAGCCATGTGGGATGGGCTCAAAAGACGTATAAGGCATATAGCGTAATTGGTAAATTACAGTTCTCCAGATGCACCGTGCTGACGAGGCCCAAAAGGCCGAAACAGCTGTCCACGGTTTCTGGTTGAACTGGCTTTCTCTATACAATGACTAGAAGTTGTCAAAGGCCTCAGTGCAGTCTTCTTCTGTCATTACACGTAGGGAAACTAGACCCGTCATGTTTTAGGGTAATCAACACCTACGGCCTGTATTGTTCTCTATTGTTTATGCTATTGTTCTATTGTGTGCGATGGATGAGTAGAACGAAGAATAGATATCCTAAATGATGACTCATATGAGTCATGTCCTGACGTAAAGTAAAGCTGTTTGTTGCGGTTCTCTCCCTCGTTTCAAGGTGTTTTTCTCCAGATTCTGTGGTTTTCCTCACTTAAAATCAGCATTTCAAAATTCCAACTGGACTTCAGTTGATTAAGAGCCAGGCTTTAATATGGGGCATTGCTCAGCAACACGATTTCCTGACAGTCCACCTATTTCATTGCTATGTGCGTGATAATTGCTTTTAACCTACCATTCCACTTCCCATAAAGATCAGCATTTCTAAATTCCAACCGGAATAAGGTGTCTCGAAGTAGTTTTTTCGGACAACACTTCCACTTTTCATTAAGCAGATTAAATGACTAATCCTCTGCCGATCAGAATGCCTTTTCCACCAACAATTTGGTAAAGAAGGAAGATTAGAATTATGTCAATTTCAGTTCGATCAGAGTTACCTTGGCAACGATAAGTAACGATAGATAAAGTTTGCTGAAATCGGTTTTACTCAAATATCTTGCAATCTCGATGTGCTCCAGTAGAGCAACAATATGGGATATAAACCACACTTCAAGGCAAAATTGTCGAGACAGAATTCAATCTTTTTATAATTTGCACAAATGTATAATTTGCAAATTATTCCAAATCGCTCTGATAAAAAAGCTTGAATTCAGTCTCGGCAATTGTGCCTTGGTAAGTATTTTATAACCCAAAACATTGCTTTTCTGGAGCTTGACAATTCAGTTTGACAGGTGCCAAGAGTGACCCATGGCTAGGTTATCTATCAATTTGCTTGTTACCAGCTGACCAGGAACTATACATGTACTTGTTGCTAATAATACACCTATTCCCATCCACCAACTTGACAAGTTGTTAAGAATTTTAATTTGAAACTTGATTTTAAAACTTTTGATAACAAGAATAATGGGGTGCTTTATCCTTGTATAATAGAGATGACCCACAAGGTCATTACAGGGGACTGAGATGTTAATAAAACTAGTCTTCAACATTTGGACTTTTCTTTTGTTCTCCAAGGAAAACAGCTCGCAGAAATTCTTCTTCTTCAAGCAGTGCTTTGTATTGATCATCATATTTTGGACCTAATGCCCAGAGCTTTTCAAGTTCATAAATTTCACGCACTTCAGGCAGAAAGAAGTGGACAACCATATTACCTAATGATTAAATTGTATTTTAAAAAACTTACATGAGGACAGCTTATCAAAAAGGTATTCTGAGAATTCTGAAATTCAATTTGGCATTGAACATGTGAACACAGTATATGTGCATGTGCAAAAAAACAAAAACAAAACAAAACAAAAAACACGAAGCCCAGAATGTAGTTGTACGTGTAAGATAATAGCAATATTTCTTGAAAATTTACAGTCAACACATTTCAAGTATATTATTGACATAATACTTTTGGATTTTTTAAGGAGTATTACTGTCATTCTACTCTAACCGTGGTCACTTCAGTTCATTAACCAATCAGATTACGAATCGAAAACAATAGAATTTGAGTTCATGAATTCATGGATCAAAGGACTGTATGATCTATAATGAATGCAATTCAAAGTTCTTACTTTCTTCAACCTTTTACAGTCAAAGGACATGAAGCATGCCCCCTAGACTGAATTATTCAGTTCATTATTGGATTTTTTGGTCAATTCAATCTTCCATTAATGAAATCAAAACGAAATTCAAGTTTGAACAAGATGAGATAAAATTTCCCAGCTTGTTGGAATGTGGTCAAACTTATTGCTGATTGGCTAATTTTGCTCTGCTTTGACAGTTCAAAACAGGACACTTGTTCAAAATTGTTTCAAACGCGCCTTGGCCCGCCATAGAGATCGATTTTTGAATTAATTTTGCAGCTGTTAGCAAAAGTTTGAAAAACAAAGAATGAATTGAAAAATTCAATTATGACCTAAAAATATGCAGTCTTGGGTCTTTGACTGTAAAAGGATGAAGAAAGTAAAAACTTTGAATTGAATTCATGAACTTGAATTCTATTGTTTTCGATTCATAATCTGATTGGTTAACAAACTTAAGTGACCAAGGTTAGAGTAGAACAACAGTAACAGTTTTTTTTTTCAAGGACATTTCTCTTTTTTCAAGGAGTTTCAATTATTAGCCCTTAAAATTACATTTTAAATTCCAGCACTTTTCACTTTTCCTGATATAACCAGGAATAAGGTGTCAAAAGAGGTCAGCAAAGTAAGAAAAAAGGAAAGAGCCTATTTTAAATATGTAATTCTATAAAGATTATATATATTAATATCAATTGTGATAACAGTATCCCAGTATCTATACATACCTATATCCACTGCCATCCAATTGCTGTCACTTTCAAGACCTTCTACAGTTACATGGCCATGTTTAGATACACCTCTTACAGGATGTCCTTTGAACTAAAATATTAGAAAGAAAATAACATGAACTTTAATTTGAACCAAAATTGTTTGAAAGGACAGGCCAAAAACTGTGTATATACTTAGTATTTAAGGAATACATGATGGATTGTAAAGGCTAAAATAAGTTTAAGAACACGTGTGGCTATAGTATTGTCTTCTCAAGTGGTTTACAACTTCCAATGTTTATATCATTTTTATTTTTGATGAGTGGGGGGTTTGTGAGAATAAATTTCCAGAGGGTTGGGGAGATCAATTTAGCTCAAGTCTTACAGGTGTAGTTTGCAAAAAACTTACACTTTTTATAAAAAACAAAAGCAATTCCCAGGTAGACTGTAAACAGACCTCCTTTTCCTCTCCCTCCTTTGCCCCAAAGTTCACAATCTTAAGCTGTGTTGGTGATCTTAAAAACTTGTCACAACTGAGTCTGGAGGGAAAAGGAGAGACTGTTTACAGTATTTCCAGGGGTTCTTTGCTATTAATGTGTACTTAGAGTGGTTTTTATTAACCCGTGAAATACACTTTAGTGCATTAAACTTTATCACACTCCAACTCTAGTGTTTTCTTTTGTGTCTATTTGAATATTACACTTTAATTAGTACACTTTGTTTCATGGGTTAATGAAAAACACTCTAAATACAAGTTGGAAGTAGATTAGAATTTCTTTTGACCTTACAGCGATTCTCAAAATTCTGCGAACTCAGACACTTCAACGACTTACTGTGAAATTGGTTTTTCGCTGCCATCAATCAAAAGTAATTAGTCGGTACCTTTTATATTTTTGATCGGTGGCAGTGAAAAGCCAAATTTCAACAGGCAACTTGCAGCTACCAAGTTCGCGGAATATTGAGAATTGCAGTAAAGAATTTATAAAATTGTGCCTCACAACATGATATAGCCCCCATTTGAGGGCCATGTGGATAATTTTTAGAACTGTGTATTCTGTTAAAAGTGTGCGACCATTGCCAGTAGACCAAGACTTTTAACACCATCACAGCAGTCATGAGGTGGGGTGTAGACAAGATTGTCTAGACAAATATGGCATCAAAAGCCTGCCACCCAATAGAAATTTCAAGTTAGAGCAGATTTCATATCACTGTGAAAAACTCACAGTATAGTCACAGTTATGGTCACGGCATGGATTCCTCCAATCATACAAAGCAAAACATTACAACATTAACTTGTCACATCATGGAACACTCTAGCAAATGGCTTCTTTTGCAAACCAATTGCGAGGCACATGCGCATATTCTCATCCATTCACAATGCTTTGACATGCCAGTGTATCACGTACAGCACGGTACCACACAACACCGATGTGTTGACACTGTCGGACACAACAAACTTTTACAAAATCCTATTAAAATGTGGTGTTTACAGCATGGCACATTAACGTACTTTCATACAAAATCTGCTCTCTCAAAAACTATGTTAAAAGTCAAAAAAGGTCTGCAGGCAACATTAGTACACTTTGTGCTGTAATCTTCAGGTGGTTCAAGTTCAAGTGTCTTCACATAATAGATCAAACACAAGAGAGAGTGTTTCATCAGTATATCCAAACACTGAGAAGGGGGTTGAAAAAATGAGGCCAAACCAAGTTTTTTTGAACCAACTTCGAGGTGTTTTGGATACACTGATGAAACAGTCTTTCAAGTGTTTGATCAAGCTTCTCGATTTTATTAACAGTTTTTGAAGAATTTCAAAGCTAAAGTTGGCTTAATTTATGCAAGTGTTGGATCACTGTATCCAAACCACACCACAGTACTGATTTTCCTTTGTTTTGTCCTCATTAATTATTCATGAATTTGAGAAAATAATTTGCCTACCAGTTGCTCAAGATTCTTGGACATTGCTCTTAGGTGTCTATTGGAAACACCACTGACTACTATAAAGTAATCAACATATGTTCTTTTAGCTCCTGAAGTCTTGATAACACATATATCATATGCAGCTTCATGTTGTAAGAACTTAACAACATCATCAACTGACAGGTAGCCATCAATGTCAAATTCATATTCATTGCCACCAAAAATTCTCTTTGAACTTAAGCTTATATCTTTTTCAACACAGCTATCATCTTGTTCTTTATATGATTCTTCTGTAAGCAAGTCTTTTGAAGTCGAAAAACGTCGTGATTTCATGTTTATGGCATGTTGGGGCGGTATGTCATACATAGTAAAGTTATTTAAAGTATTTAATACATCATAACAACCAATGTGTTTCTTATTTAAGGCTCCATATCCTTTGGAAGAAGTTCGTACGCACTTAGTCAACACGAGACTTGAATGATTCGCCCTAAAGTACAAAGGTCTTATTCCTTGGGAATCTGATGTTGCAATAATGCAAGTAAATCTCGTAGAAAAACAACGCCGAGGAAGCCATGAGAACCACAATTTTGGACTACTATAATTCAAAAAACTTGCTCTATTAAGCTTTAACATTTTTGAGTAAAGTTGAGGTCGACAAGTTGTTGCAAAATACCACAAGAACAAGAAGAACAACACACATGCTCGACTTTATCAGGCCGCCATTTTGTTTATGGTGACTGGTTACCAGTCCTTATCGTGAAATCTATCAAGCTCTGAAAAAGCTAAGTGAAATCAAACAGTTTCTATTTCCTTGTTATGGATAGATATATAATTTCTCCCTTTTTTGTGCTCACATCTTGAAGTGAAATGCTAAGATATGCAAATAATCCTAATATGTTTATGTTTTTATATATTTTATGTTTGTACAGATATATTTAGATTTTTATAGTTTTTAGCAATATTTTATATTATTGTAATTGTTTTTGAGAAACCCTGTTTAGGGATGACGTAATAAAGTATCTATGTATGTATCCTAATTAAAAAATAATCCTAGCTTGAAAAATTATGTTTATCAGGCCCGGCCAGGGGTTTTGGGTATTCAGGTATCACGGCTATTTTCTTTCGGGTATTCGAGTATTGAGGCAAAATTTTGGGTATTTGGTATCCCTTCAGAAATAAATTTGTGAAATTCGGGTATCTTTTGTGAGCTCATAAAATTAAAAAAATAAAAAATGATAAATTTTTTTTTTTTTAGGTATATTGGTATCTTAAGAAAAAAATCGGGTATTTGGGTATCCCACTACTCCCCCCCTGGCCAGGCCTGGTTTATAGTGAAGTTCTAGAAATCTCTATTTCTTGCTATGTTTTAAAGATTTTAAGTTTTTTTTTCACAAATTTAATGCCCTCCCCCGTCATTTTAAATTAACCTTCCCTTATTTTTTTATTTTGCATTTCTTCTAAAGATTAGCTAGTCACCAGTCTTTCGCGGTCTTCACATTTCAACATGGACGTCACGACCGGCGTGGATACGAACATGGACGAAAACGAAAGTGTTATCAAAAGTGTTTCACAAACAGAAGAAGCCATGGATATTGAATCACAATCACCACAAGAGAACATAGATCCGTGAGTTTCCTTTGCATTAAAATCGAATGTTCTTATTCAAGCTTAAACAATTCTGTATTCTTGATAGACGTGCTTTGGCGGAAGCGAAAAAGGCCGAGGGGAATAAAGAATATGCCAAGAAAAACTATGACGAAGCTGTTCGGTTGTACTCTGAAGCCATAGGTAACTGATACAATCTATTATAAGTAATAAAACATGGAATAAGTGTTAAAATGTTTAACTTATAAATGCTTAATAACACGAAAAAGATCCTTGAATATTCCTGGTAGAAATTCGAACATTCCAGACTGTTCTAGAAAGAAAAGTCATTCTTAGAAATATTAAAGCAACGGTTGGTTCTTAAGAAAATCGATCTTATATGAAGCAGATTTAAGTCACAAATATACATAAAGTTGATTATTTTTGTAGTTTGATACCTAATTTTGAACAGATCTTACAAATTCCCGAATCTACCAAATTAAGCTTAGTTAGCTTAAAATTATAAATAAGCTTAAGCTTAAGCTTATCTATTGCGTAAGCATTTGTTATTAGTAACTTTT
This sequence comes from Entacmaea quadricolor, assembly GCA_024752375.1. Lineage (NCBI taxonomy): Eukaryota > Metazoa > Cnidaria > Anthozoa > Actiniaria > Actiniidae > Entacmaea > Entacmaea quadricolor. Next base: position 7,449 of record JANTNT010180618.1, read on the forward strand.
TAATGACGTTGTTCGTTATATGCCTTAAGATGGTGAAATTATAATTATTTACTGAAATAAAACTATGGTCTAATTGTCGCATTTAATAGTAATGGTATGGTTATTTCCAGCATTGGCTCCTAGTGTGGCCACGTTCTATGGCAACCGTTCAGCGGCTTATATGATGATATTCAAGTATGATAAAGCTCTTGAAGATGGCCTTGCAGCAATTAAGCTAGATAACGACTTTGTTAAGGTAAACAGAGGATGATCATAGAGGGGTACAACTGTACTCCCATATGTGACATATACTGGGATGTGCATTTGGATAGAGTATGGTTTTTGGGATTTGCATACTTGTTAAACACTTGAATGAAGTTGTGCATAACATTACATGTATATTGTAATGCATTGTGTTGTATTGTATTGTTCTAGAGTGTATGGTTAAACTATTTTATGTGATATAATACATTGTTATATACCAGTTGTCAAAGTCCATTTTTCTCGTACCGTGATTGGACAAAAGGGTGTCATATGAACATGTACAACTTATCATGTTTCCATGGCAACAGCCTTCAGCATGCATCATGGTTATTTAATGACCCATAATAACAAAAATGAAAGTTGAATGCATTTAGAAAGGTCAAGTTTCAAATAAAAAAATACTTTTTCACAGCTACTTTTTGTGGTCCTTTGGATCCCAATGTTTCCCTTGGCTCTGCCTTGCAAAACATTGGCAATCTCAGGACCAAACGTACTGTTTCCCCTCAGTCCATGTCAATAAAATATAATTTAAATTCAATACAATACAATGCTATGCATAAATTTTGTTAATGTATCAAATTCAATTGTGCTTAAAACACTCATGAATAATTCGTAAGCTTCTGATCCAAATGGATTGCCCATATATGTCACATGCATGGATCTTAATACTTGATAAAATCCTCATTAGTATTAAAGTAAACATTATATAATGACACATATATGTTTCATTATATATTGATCACTTGAATACTATTGAGAGATGACTTCATTAGCATCCAAATTTAGATGAAGACTTAGAGCCTCATCAAGGTACGTCTCACATTTGATCACCAACAACCCATAAATTGCAAGGATAAGTGTCTCTCTTGACTTCTGCATGTGACCTTTACCATGTGGGAGTCTCTTATGAAGTCATTGTGCATGACATTGACATTCAATTCTCTATCAAAGTATAAAAGTCCATGCATGTGACGTGTATGAATGTTCTATTGGACAAGAATCTTATGAATTATTCATGAGTCTTAAGCCATTTAAAACACTCCAGATACTACATTTCTAAGTTAAAGTGTATGCAAATCAGGATGATTTCTCATACTAATTGAAAGACTCCTTCATGATTTCTATTGTTTTTCTTCATTAATTATTGATGAATTTAATAACATTGATTGTTTAGTTAGCCTGACTGATTGATTATAAAGAGCATCTGATAGAGTGCAAAAGAAAAACAAAAATAGTGCGAAATAGTGCAGAAATTTTTAGAAATAGTGCGGAATAGTGCGGGAATTCTAATTAGCATATTTAGAGAGTTTAATTTATTTGAAAAACAGATTTTTATTGTAATTCATGTGTTTGTCACACTGTGTCAATATCCAATGGCTAGGGTATTAGATATTAACAAGTACTTTATAATATAAACATTGTTTTGAGGCTAACAATCAGTCTAACATTATTTCGTAAAACATACAATTTCATTCCATGTAAACTGATTAAATTTGTTCTGTACTTGACTCAATTATCATTCAATCTTGATCTTGTTTTCTTTAACCACTGATACACTTTATCTACTTCACCCACTTGTGGAATGGTGAATGGTCCAACCCCCTCCAGAGAGAAAGGTCCATAAAACATGCACAATCTTTTTTTGGCTAGTTGAATGCTCTTTTACTATAAATTTATCCATGTTTAAGCTAAAGTTCATAAAAGCAACGCAAAACAAGCCTTACACAAAAAGAAAAGACATTTTCCTGCGAATAAATCTTTACTTTTATTACAACCTGTGATTGGACAAAAAATGTCAAAATTCAGCCAATCGTAAGCCTTTTTAGAAAAGAAACTAGTGTCCAGAGTTTTTCAATATTGCAAAGAATGCCTTGTTGATTTTTCCTGTACATAAACTAATGTCAAACTAACGTGTTTTAGAACTTCAAATTTTGCCGTAAAAGCAATGAAATCTACTTAAAACAATAAATTTGGAAGTTAATTTTAGTTCAGAAGAAATATTTCATAAATGTGGTGATTTATTCTGGGAGGTTTTTGCGAATAGTGTAAAAAATGATGAATAGTGTGGAAAACAATAAATAGTGTGGAAATTAAATGATAAATAGAGTGATTCGGTGCAATTTTAGCTAAACAGTGCAGAATCACACCCTTGCACTCTATCAGATGCCCTGATTATGTCATTTCAGGACTACAGAAGTACATCATAATTATAGTCAAGAATTTGCTTTACTTTATTTTTATCTTGTAATATTTAATGAATGTACATGTATAAATAATGTTGTTGTTGTTGTTACCGTATAATATGCGTCCATGATATGTACCAAGATTTTTTAGCTTTTTTTTCCAAAAAAAGAAAGAAAATCAAGCCTTGAACTACAGACACTTTAGTCATTAATATATCAGAATTTTGTGTCTTCAAACATCTCTAAAACACAGAAAGCTTGCTTATTTTATCTTGTAGTCATTTTCATTAATAAATCTGCTGTAGACTTCAAGTTTTGAAGTGAAAAAGCAGAATTGGTAGTCGTTTTTTGGTATTTTTTGTTGTTGTGCAATCTTAAAAGTGTGATTGTTTTTTTTTTGATTGTCAGAAAGTGCAATTGTTTGTCTATTGATACTATTGAATGCTAATTGAGAAAATGGTATACTTGAATGTTCCTTTGCTTTAATGAAGTTCATTTTACAGTAGTGTTAATGAATGTTTATCTGCCTTATTGTTTCAACTATCAGTATAAATGTACATGTATATTGTGTGTAAATTAACAGCAAAAGGTGTAAATGTGTCTTGAACAGGGAGTAAAATTTTAAGATCCAAAAAAAAAAAAACAATCTAATACATACATGTAAGTAATAGAGTGAAACCCAAAAATGAAACTCTAGAACTGTTTCAAAAGAGGGTTAAAAAGAAAGGGATATAATTTTTGATGTCTTTTAAAATTAATATCACATACCGTGTGACATACTCGTAGAGTTGAAGGACTGCAGGAGCTTGTACATATACATGAATTGTCTTGAGGATTATTCATTTATATCTTGAGTGGGGATGAGCCTTGATAAAATTAGAGGTGGTCTTAAAAAAATTGTTATAAAATAATTTAGATATAACGCACGCTTTGATTGGTCAAAACAATGTTTTAGATGAGATTAATGAGAGTATCTAAAATGCTTACTTCATGGGCGATTTTTTTCCCCTTTCAAATCATTTACACAAATAATCATTTTGTTAAGAAACAGAGATTTCTAATCAACACACCATGGCTATCACAGGCAACAGGAATGAGCAAAGTTTAAGGCATTATAATTCTCTTCCCTCTTCAAATCAACTACAACAGAGCAGTGATGTCTTGACATGGTCGGCAACGAAAGTCAAACTTGACAGCCAACCTACAGCAGAACTAACAGTTTTCAGTTGAGGGAAATCAAGTCCACAATTCTCTGGATTGTTAATTTCATGTTATATTGATAACATTAATTTCTCCTTTCATTAGCACTGACCTTCAAACTTCTCATCAGTAAGCACTTAAATATTCTTGTATCTTGACTTGAACTTCAAATTATGAATTTAGCTTGTTTTAATGCATTTTTCGTTTTATCAAGGCAAGACTGATGTGATGATTTTCTTAGAAACATTAGTCTTACTTTTCATTAAGAGTTGATTTAACTCTTTTTCATTGATACAAAAGAAAACTAGTGATTAATCTAGTTTGAGCTGCGTCAGTGTATAATACATAGAATGATGGATGGGTTGTAGGTAATTTGAAACACCATGAATAAAAATGAGTTTACTTAACTGACGTTTTGGACATTAGTCCTTCATCGGAGTAAATTTGCTTTTCCATTGAGCTTTATTGCTTTTTTTGAACATAAAATAGTTTTTGTGTGGAAAAGTTGCTTGAAAATCACAAAAATTTCATTTGAGCTGTTCGCTCACAGCTATTCTAATCAGGTTTTTGATTGGTCTATTAAGTATTTCATGTATGTAGGGAGAATTTGTAGTTACATCTTTAAAAAAACAATGTTTTTGGAGCAAATTTGTCATGTTTATTGAGTTATTACACATATTTTATAAAAGTAATATAAGACAGTTTTCCATGTTAGATACTCTGATCTAAACACACAGGATGTTAGGAGAACACTTGAAAAATGTTGAAAATCACAAGCCTCCGGGCAAGTGATTTTTGACATTTTGTCATGTTCTCCCAACATCCCACATGTTTAGATCAGAGTATCTAACATGGAAAACTGTCTTATATTCCTTAATTATGTCACAGTGGGGAGTCTGAAAGTTATTTCCCTTTTTAAGGAGGGGAGGGAGCATGAAAAAACATGACAGATTTCACGATGTATGAAAGAAGGTTCTTATAGTATACAGATTTTGTACTTGATTTTTGTAATTTGTTTTTGTAGGGTCATTACAGGGTAGCCAAATGCTACTTGGCTTTGGGGTTATCCAGAAATGCAGTTCTTGAGCTACAAAAAGTACTAGTCCTTGACCCAAAGAATAAGGATGCTACAAATGATGTAAGTACAGGGGTTTACACTTTTGTTATACATCATTGTGCAAGTTATATTGAAAGTATAAATGAACTGAGCATTTCAAATTCATAGTTTATTAAATCTATTAGAATAGTTACAATGTAATTTTGTTTTAGGGGGCTGTCATTATTTATGGTGGTTAGAGGGTGGGTGGTTTTCAAATTTGTGAATTTATAAATTGTCACAACCCTTCCCTTGTCACAAATACATGACCTTTCTGAGGTTTGCCAAAAACTGAATTTTTTTTGTTACCCCAACATAAAAAATGTTCTCTCCCTCAAATGATTTTTAAATTATTTAAGAAAAGCATACCAAGGTATGACTTCAATTTGTTTGAATGGACTCAAATGAAAATGCAAGTCATGATGATTTAAGCTTGGACATGCCTCATACCGCAGTTGCCTGAAATATACAAATACATGTACAATCTCTTTGGCTGTCTTGTGTGTCAAGATCTTGTAAATTGTGCGAATAGAAAATATGCTTTGAAATGTTACAAGCAGGACCAGTCCACATGACAGGCAAAACAAAACTTTGACCTGTCAAGTCTATATTTGACAAGACATTGTTTGTTGATTGGCCGTTACTTTAAGCCCTATGTACCGGGACATGTCTATTTTCTAAAAGATTGATTTAGTTTTTATATATTACAGCTGAAATCAGCAAGTATTATTATGGAATATGAATCATCTGCTTATGAAGCTTTGGAAAAAAAGGATTTCAGAAAGGTATTTAAATCAATTGTTATTGTAAAATAACCTACTGTAATGGACTGAGTTTATCTCATTACACTGTTCACAGTCTCTCGGTAAAGTCATGTCAATATCAATCTTACATTTAGTCCAGTCCATGTTTTGAAGTATGCCCATCATTGAATGTGTATTGTGTGTCATTAGATATAGAAATAATTTACATATTTTCAACAAAAAATTAAATGCAAATCCCAAGAGTTTTGTGTCAAATATTCCCTTAAAATAATGCTGGAATGTAATTGTTGGCATCAAAAATCGTGTGCCAAAAGTATGTGAATAGTCAAAGTTACTGGTAATAACACATATTAACGCATTTCATTTAGTTACTCAGCTAGATTAAATTTGCTATTTCTGAGTAACTGTTACCTTTACTACAGTATCAGTCTTAACTAATATTCAAAGTAACCTTTTTTTTAAAGGTAATAAAAATCTTGTTGTTTAAAATCTCCTTGAACAAGCAGAATTTTCTGTGTGTTAAATACAGGTTGTATTTTGTATGAGAAATGCAATAGAAATGAGTCCAGCATGTACATTGTACAAAGTTATGAAAGCCGAAGCCCTGGCATTGATGGGAAAATACAATGATGCTGAACATGAAGCAACGTAAGTCATCAGCAAATTACTAGTGTTATAATAATATACATGTAGATGACAAACTGCATGTATCCCTCAATTTTTACTTGAAATTTCACATGAAGTTAAGGATAAATTTCACTTCACTTGCCTAGAAGCTCATTATACTTCAGTTTTTGACACATGTTTGAAATTAATTTTATTCTTAATTTCACTCGTCACCATTTTAATTCTAATAAACTGGTCAGTTATAGAAGTTGATAATTTTTGGCTTTTTCATTTTTTTGCAGAGAGATCCTGAGGAAAGATGCAACCAACACTGATGCTATATATGTTCGTGGGCTGTGTCTATACTATCAGGTCAGAACTTACATGTACTTTTACAGGACTTTGTGTTTTCTATTATCAGTTTTAAGTTAATAAATCAGGTACATTGTACCTGTCTCAAGGATGAAACAATTTTAGTATTTGGTAGATTGAGGTATCAAAATAAAGGCTGGTCAACAGATACTGACAACAGATGCTTAAAGGCCAGAACACACTAGGTGACAATTAAGTTGCTGCAAAATGACCTGGGGCATATCATATTGTGTGTATTGCTTCCCAAACACAAACCAATTCAAATTCTTGTGACCTAATGCAGTCTGAGACAAAATTCTGTCGTGGGGACAAGATGTTTCACAAGAATTCTACTACATGTCCCTGCATTGTCACAGGGACTTGTTGACTAGCATGTGCCAGCCTTTAAATGCTTAAAGTGAAGTTTAGCCTGCATTGAAATACTGAATTAATTTACATTTTTTATATGGAGCGAAAGCATATTAAAAAATGTGCATATTAAACATTATAGGATAATGTTGAAAAAGCCTACCAGCACTTTATACAAGTAATGAAGAGAGACCCTGACCATAAGAAAGCAAGACTTGCTCTTAAGGTATTAGAAATATCCTATTCTAAAATGTGAAGTGAGAAAATTGCACTCTTTACACATTGCATTACAATATATTATGCTATAATTATATGCAAGCAAAAACACATCTCCAGTTGTATGTATTACAGAAACCTAAATTTAGCTGTATGTGGGACAACAAATCATGCTGAAAAGATCTTTTCTGAATGTGTGGTATCCATAGTAACCATTACTTTCAATATGGTATGTTTTGTTTTTCTTGTAGAAAGCAAAGTCCTTGCAATCCAAAAAACAGTTGGGTAATGATGCCTTTAAGAGTTGTCAATACCAAAAAGCTTATGATCTTTACACAGAAGCACTTGCGATAGACCCTATTAATAAACATACCAATGCAAAGCTGTACTACAACAGAGCTCTTGTTGGAACAAAGGTTTGTTTTTACTAGCCATGTTGAGTTTTGTAGAGGTGCTTGTCTAGTAATCTCTGCCAAAGTATCGTTGGTGGGAGGTGGCCAAATCAACATTTAGCTGGGACATGAGAGAGAAATATTGTACTCGCTCATTAGCTGAATGAGAATTACCAGAAGATGTCTTCATATAAATTCTGAAAATGTGCAAATTTTGTCTTCATGCTATGTACTTCACAAGATGCAAAACTTGGAGTCACTTATTGAAACTCAAGGATAATTTTACAGTGCGACTACTTCAACCAAAGCCTATCAGACAACATGAACCAATCAAGATTTAGATTGAAATCAATGCAAGCCATTCCAACTTTACCCAATTCTAGCCAAGCAGGAGCAAGTAAAAAGCCAAGATCTGAATAATGTCTGACAAAAAAAATTGATGTTATCAAGAGACCGTGGGAATGAAACGTTGTGATTGGCTGAGTTCAAGATTCTACTTATTATGACCTCGAACATGACTGGCTCATGATTGGCTTAAGTTTTCACTCTAAATCTTGATTGGTTCTCCATGTCTAAGTGGCCTCGGTTGAAGTAGTCGCACTGTACTATTATCATTATTTCATTCCCACGGTCTCTTGATAACATCAAAATCATTTGTGAGACATTATTCAGATCTAAGCTTTCATACTTGCTCCTTATTGGCTAGAATTTGGAATGCATTGTTTTCACTCTCAATCTTGATTGGTTCTGTTCTATGTGGCCCCAGTTAAAGTACATGTAGTTGTACTTTAATATGATGTCTTGGCATCATAAAAGTACACCTTTATTCAGAACTTTTGTTCATACAGTATACTCTCAAAATACTACCATTTCTATTCACACCAAAAATCTCCAATTCTTATAAAGCATGCTGGCATAGAATGCATGTGCGTGCAAACCTTTTTCTCTCATGCTCTGTAAGCATGGCCATGGAGTTGCAGTACAGTGTATGTGTCAAAACTTTCTTCTGGACAATAAAAAACTTGCATCACAAATCCTTTTATTTCTGGTGAATAAGTATGATGACATTTTTTCTTGTGTTCTCTTTAGATAAACAAAACAGAGCAGGCAATAGAGGACTGTACAAAAGCTGTAGAACTAGACAATTCCTATACCAAAGCATACTTGAAAAGAGCAACTTGGTAAGGCTATACATGTATATATCAAGCAAAGAACATTTGGTCTGGTGTAACGCATAGACTCATTACTAATAGTTTATAATAGTTGTGAGAAAAGATGAGGACTGCTAGCTAAAGGTTAGAGACTGATGTGAGTGGTGTTTTACCAGTCAATACATGAACAAGAAATGAAATACAGCACAAAGCAATAGCAGAGTGCTGTATGAAGAATTCTGAGTTCATTCTAAAGCCAGCTATTGAGTGTACTGGCCAGTAAAGCATGAACACAAAGTCTTTAACCTTTGATATTCAAACTACATGTACATGTGTAAGCGCACATAATTGAAAAACTCATTTGGGCATGAAAATCACATTGTAAAGCCTGTTCTCAAATTCATTAATAATTAATGAGGACAAAACAAAGGAAAATCAATACCGTGATGTGGTTTGGATACAGTGATCCAACACTTGCATAAATTAAGCCAACTTTAGCTTTGAATTTCTCCAAAAATTATTAATAAAATTCTCAGTGTTTGGATACACGGATGAAACACTCTCTCGTGTTTGATCTATTTCTTACAGCATGGTAATGAGCCTATCAGCTTCCAGTATTTTGTACTGTGCATGACGTTTGAATATTAAAGAGTAAATACATTTACAAAACTGGTTCTTTGGCCATTTGTTGTAGTCAATGTCTTTTCCAGACCCCTGCTCCTTCCATTTACCACAGGAATCCCTGCATCTGTTGTACCTCAACATAATTATTGTATACAGTGTTCCTTGACAATGTATAATATTGCTTGATCCAATTTTTAGTTACATGGAAACAGAAAAATATGAGGAAGCTGTAAGAGATTATGAATTATTATGTAGAAAAGACCGTTCATCAAGGGGTGAGTAGTGGAAAAAAACAACTGTTTAGTGGAAGTTGTTTGAAAAATAGACTTTTGTTAGTAATTGCTGGAACAAGAATTACTTTTATAATTCTGGATGAGTTATGGATAGAGTATATCATCATGATCAGTGGTTTCAATAGAAGGCAGCTATCAGCAATGAATCGCTGGCTACTTCACTCCTGACTGCCGGCTATTTGGCAATCAACAGTCTCAATAAATAATAAAAAATGGTAGTAAAATTTTGCACAGAGTCACCTACATATTAGACCCATCCACCTACTCCAAATATTACTGAACCCTCTGCATGATAGAATCAAATACTTATGTTATAATTATTGTACCTACATTATAATGAAGATTCCACATTCAGTCATAAAATAAATGTGTCTGTGCTGTATAAAGAACCCACATTTTTTGAAGTCTGGCAAAATGGGTTCTTGTATTTTTGAGTAGTTGTTGGCAATTTAGGCCAAGTAGGTTCTTAATTAGGTTCTTAATTTCTATGTAGGAGATTAATTTATAGTTGTTGATTACAAGAAAAATAAAAAAAAAATTGGGTTTGGTCCTTAAATATTTGGTATTTTTTCACAACTGTATTATGATAAGCCTAAAAAACTGATATATGCAGTGTTATCTCTACTACAAGGGTTGTCAAAGTCAGACTTCTTGGTTAAAATGTTTATGATAATTTAACTGTAAACAGGTTCTTAAACTACTAGATTCTTAGGTGTGGGCTTTTACTCTAATCTTTTTATTGTCTATAGAATACCGTCGACTTCTTGATAAAGCAAAACTTGAACTAAAGAAAAGCAAAAGAAAAGATTATTATAAAATATTGGGTGTCAGCAAGACAGCAGGGGATGATGAAATTAAAAAGGCATACAAGAAAGAGGCACTTAAGCACCACCCAGGTACATCAATAACAATCAAATGTTGTCAGTTAAGTTTCACATCGTCTATACTTTGCCCAGAAAATACTTATTCCAACCCTCCCCCCTCACCTCCTCAAGTAAATCGTATGTCCACCCCTCCCCCTCCACTACTTGAGTAAATCGTAGGTCCAACCCTTCCCCTCCACTACTTGAGTAAATCGTAGGTCCACCCTCCCTCTCTACTACTTGAGTAAATCGTAGGTCCACCCCTCCCCCTCCACTACTTGAGTAAATCGTAGGTCCAACCCTTCCCCTCCACTACTTGAGTAAATCGTAGGTCCAACCCTCCCTCTCTACTACTTGAGTAAATCGTAGGTCCAACCCTCCCCCTCCACTACTTGAGTAAATCGTAGGTCCAACCCTTCCCCTCCACCAGTTGAGTAAATCGTAGGTCCACACCTCCCCCTCCACTACTTGAGTAAATCG
>JANTNT010180729.1:0-29430 GCA_024752375.1 Entacmaea quadricolor
ACTCTACTCACATATGACTATAGAGAACCCCTTAAAGCAAGGGAGAGAACCAACAAACAACTCTACTCACATATGACGCTAAGCCGGAATCGAACCCGGGTCACATTGGTGAGAGGCGAGCACTCTCACCGCTACGCCACCCTTGCTTCCAAAATAATGAACTACACAAATATTTGTACTTTCTATTTCCTACAATCAACAGTATCAAATATTTTGAAATTTCTGGTTGCGGTAAAGAGTTGAAACATTGACTCTATATGCAGTGACTAAGATTAGTATATTATCATGGTATATATCATGTTGTATACACATGAATGTAGTTACCACGGTAGACTGGTAAAAGTAATCAGTGTGGTTAATTTCCGCTGGGCCATAACACTGCTGTAAAGAGTTAAAACAATGCCAATTTCCCAAAGTTTACACTTATCTCGAGAAACGTTACCGGAGGGCGGGCGATCCGGCTGAAATCTATTATATGAGGTTCAAAAGACTGAAGGAAAAATACTACAGAAAAGAAATAAAATTTACGTTTTTGTAAAGAAATCCACTGTATGAACTCTATTTAAAACCATGTATGCAGTATAGTTTAAAACACTGCAAGAGTCAGTGTGGATCTGCTAGAATAGATGTCAGATTTAGATATCTCACCATAAATACACTGTATGAACTCTACTTAAAAGCAATGTATGCAGTATAGTTTAAAACACTGCAAGAGTCAGTGTGGATCTGATAGAATAGATGTCAGATTTAGATCTCACATCATCAACGATTTTTGAGATAGTTGTATATATAGATTAGGGTTAGTATATATACCATGGTATATATCATGATATAGATACTTGTATGTAGATACCATGGTAGTCTGCATGGTAACACTTGTAATGTGGTCCGATGGGGCCAACAAACACTTTTTTTTTGAAATATGGCATTTCTTTTTAAACGTTTCTGCATTCATTAAGACACCATTGCGCATACCTCTGCTTTGAAAATTTCAAGCTCAAACTTTAAATAAAAGATCGATAAGCTCGCCTTATAGACACATGAATTTATTAATTTCTGTCTGAACTATTAGTACTTATAGTTACTGAAATATTCCACAAATTTAAGCAAATACACTTAGCTTTAAGAATCCTATTAAGTCCAACAATGCTTAGAAAATTTCAGGGTTTGTTTTCGGTTCAACCACCCATTCGACGGAGTCTATTGAACACACCAGTCTATATGCTATACAACGTAGTAATAACATACTTCCCGTTCCAAGAAAAGGATCGATCCTTATTATTGTTCATTTTACCTTAATGATCTTCCAACTCTAAGAGATAAGTTCTTGTAAGAAAATATCTATGTTATTGGACTAATATTTTAAATCTCTCCGGTACTCTTGGATTTCTTTCTTGTCGAACTAAACTCGTATCTATTGCTCTTTTCAACCCCTTTGAGGTACCTCCGACCCCTATTTTTCTAAGTTTAAGAAAATCTTATCTCACTTAAGCTTTCTAAAGTCAAATATATTTACAACATATATTTATCAATGAATTTAAAAATGTATTTTTTGTAAAAACGTTTCAACATATGCGTTTTTACAAAAAAAAATATTTCTTTTCAGTTTCTTTATTTAGAAGCGCTAGCTAAAATACCTAAAATCCTAATAAGATTTAATTTTCAATGAACTCTAAATAAAACGCTATAAACTGCTGTTATATTTAAAGACTTAGCAACAAAGACATGAAACTGTGAAACATATTTTACAAAAGAATCGAAATCAATGAAATGATCTGATTATCGGTAGGACGTAATTATGAATCAATAGCAAAGAAATGAAATACCGCAACGAAATAACAAAGACCAGATTGATAAAAGAAAGGGTCAATTTTATCGAACCCTGAAACAAACACAAGGCTGATCAAAGTTAGGGCACAGCTAACTCACAGATCGAATTGGAATTTAGCATGTTGATTTTTGTGAAGGGAGGAAAACCGGAGAACCCGGAGAACCCGGAGAAAAGCCCTTGAAGCAATGGAGAGAACCAACAAACAACTCTACTCACATGAGTCCTGAGTTCTCAAGTCGAACCCGGGACTTCAGAGGTAAGAGGTAAAGTGCTGGCAGTGGATACAACCCATGCTTCACTACTGATTCTGCAATATAGATTATTAGTGCTTATTTTTGTTTTCAACTTCGAGATATATTTTTTTATACGTCCATAACTAATGTTTATCAATCAGTTTCTCTCGTTGAAGCTAATTAATTAAAATTAAACCGTTAAAAATATAAACATGAATCAAATATTCAGTTAATATCGAGTCTATGGTTTCCGCCTTTCCGTGAAGCATAATTTACCGATATTCTTGGCGTTTCTTTCAATTTTACCAACAATAACATTCGCTTTTCGTTTGTTTAGATACCACACCGGAATCTTGGAGCTGTAGATTCGCAAAGTGCCTACCTCATATACAATATTGTACAACTCTTAAAACTACGGTAGATATTGCACCATGTGGGATATGAATATCTTAAAGTACACCGAGTTGTCTGTGATCTCCAACACTATAGATAACATAACATCAACTTTTTCAATAAGTGTGCGTCTTTTTAAAAACTTTCGTTAATTTTTAAAAGACATGCGTGTTTTCAATGTTTTTAGTTACACCTAGAGTTCGTTATGCGTTATACAGCGAGCTTTGACTAGTTTAAATAACACAAAATACTCTTTTGTTTGAAACCGGAACAACCGATGTTTAATTAAAGGATGACTTGTTATATTAGTTGGACGGGTCAAGACGACTGACGTACGCAGTACCGTTGCAATAACACAGCAACAGAACGTCAGATATAACGTTGTAAACATATAGTAGCTGTGGGAAACGCTGCCAATCTAACAATAATAATAAAACATGAGTTCACAATGAAATCCAGGTAGGAAAACTGACTTTGAGAGTAATAAAGATATTTGGTTCTGCAAATAAAAATGTTTTGTAATAGTCGTGGGTTATAGTGCAATAAGATTACATATGAACTATAGGTAATAAAATACATGCAGTAAAAGACGGGTTTTTTTCCTTTGATTTCAGTTCGGTGAGTAATATAGTACAGGAATAAAAGCCGTATACTATTTAATAACCATACTAGGTTCTCGTACAGTAATTAATGGAATGCATGAACAGTTAATAAACTCGTGTATTAAAACACTTCTTGTTCCCTGTACGTTGTTTCCAATTTTTTTAATTAGTCGTAGATAAGCGTGCATTTTAATGTGTCTGGTTGGGCTGATTTACTTTCCTTGAAATAAACATATCCTTAAATTTCTGACACTTAAAAATGAACTTCAACCGCTTTTTTGTTCCCTCACAACTTTGCTTTACACAATCGAACGCTGTTCCCATGGCGTTCCACCCTTGTCATGCGACTGTACCGCACATACCGCTATATTTACATTTCACTAGTATTATAACACAAAAGAAAACTAGCTAGGGAGTAATCTAGTTTAAGCTACGTCGGTATATGATGGATAGAATCGATGTGTAGGTTAATTATAAGGTAATTTGGAACAATGATCGTGATTAGAAAACGGGTTCACTTTAGTGATTTTCCTTCGTCGGAGTAAATGAAACAATGGAAAAAGACTGGGATTTTTATTCAAAAGTATAACACAGTTTGGCAGAGTTTTTCTATACCCTTACATAGTTTCTTGTTAATGTTGTAGCAAAAAAATAGCAATATATATATATATATATGAACAAAAAGTGTTTGTTTTCTGGTGGATGAGTATTTTATGAACTGTTGTTTTAAAAAAGATCTTGTTCCTAAAATTCACTCAACTTTGCAGTTTTCCTCACAATTCGGAATCTAAAATTAATATTCTATACAACTGAAGTTGTTCGGTTAGTTTTTGTAAATAGATCAGTAAATAATAGCGGATCAAAGTTGATATGTTTTTTTCAAGGATTACGGACTTTTCGTCTGCGAAAACAAACGGCCAACAAAAAATCACAAAATTTTGTTTAAATAAAGAATTTGTAGTCGGTGAAGTGTTAAATGATTTTAAGATATAGTGTACTTAATTCTGTTTTGTCTTTATTTATTGAGCAATTCATCTTTGTGGTTTAAAACACTAGAACACGAGAACTACTGCCTAAAACAAAACCTCTTTTTCTTAGAATTCAGAAAGACCTGTGTGTTAGGACCGTGTAGGCAATCCAGTGACTTGAAAAATATAATATTGCTACCCTTGCCGTATAAATAAAGAGGAACTGTAGTTGATTTATGATTGATTTTGTTTTACAAACTATTGAAACAACTCTAGATTCGAATAAGTTTGCGTGATTTTGCTCGCCACCGGAACTTTTTTCCTTGATGAAGGTCAACAGGGTCGTCATTCACCGTCGATCCTGAACTTCAACTCGCCCATTAACAAACGCTTACAGTCAATTCTGTGTATAGCTATTTTTAAAACAATTGTTATACGAGATCTACTGCTACAGGAGTCACATCCAGCACAACTACGTTGTGATTTCTAAAGATCCACTGCTAAATAAGCATAATTAAGTCAGGCATTAGCGATATTTTCCGTGAAAAGAAAGGAAAGAAAAAGAATTTAGAGAATTATTCCATTATTATATACTACAGCAGACGAGCCCTCTGGGCTTACTTTCTCTCTGAGTATTTCTACACCTGTGATCACATAGGCCACTTAGTCATGCAGGACTTTCTAGCTCATAAAACACGAAAGCTTTCTAAGGCCTTTTTGGTAGCATGTCTCATAAACAATAGACTAGAAAAGTCGACTATTGCTGGATTAGCGCGGAGACTTTGCCTATCTTAGACCGATCTCTCTTGAGTGGCCTTCGGCTATTTTAGGCCTAAAAGCGCTACAATTTCTTCAAGGAAATATCTGTAGAAATACTAATCCTTTCCCCGCCTTCGACTTTCATATTTGACAATAGAAAAGTTGTTGCGGCATACAATGAGTACTCGCAGTCAACAACAACACAAAATTATTCCTAACTCTCTCGTCTTTGTCAAGGTTTTACAGAGAAGACATCAAAGATAGGCGCTGATTGCCCTTAAAAGATCAAACGAACATAATGCAAATTGTATATCAATTTTGAAGTGACCCGTCATTTTTAAGAGCATATCGCAGCGTGAAAAATGGCCATGTTAATAGCCAAGTGAAATTCTGAAGGGCTTTTTGGTGAAATCGATGTTTCCTGTGATGCGAATCATTAAGAAAACCCCTTCCAAAGTCACCCTCTGCCTTCAAAGACCAACACAAAGCAATAAGTTAGTTCTTTGTCCAAATACTGGTAATCTTTCCTAAGAGAGATGACTTTGAACAACAGGTCCATAGCTAGCTTCATCACCTTACGTTTGTACAAACACGCCATAAATCATGCGAAGACCTTTTGAATGATACGAAAATAAGATAATAGTAGGGTTTTAGCACCTTGTTGCTAGCTTGCTTTGAGAGATTTAGAGTGATTATGCCGTTAAATGTATTGTAAGGATTTATAAAGACTTTAATTTGATCTCAGTTTACAATTTACATTGAAATTTTAATTTCTTTTGCTGCGTCAAAAATAAAAAGAGCATTTTTTTGAAAAAAAAAGGCCACACGAAAAGGCAAAAATTAAAATCGGTAATTACGCATCGTGTTACCCGCTTTTTTGTAATTTGTTTTTAAGCATAATTTGCCAGTAATTAAGTGTGGGTTTTCAAATAAAATGTTCTTTTCGAATTTTTTAAAGTCATTTTTCTAACTAAGAAAAAGTTATTTTAATCATAATTTCGATCTAAACATAAACGTGAGATGGCTGTGTCCAAGTCGATGTCAAGTTTGACATGTACGTCAATCACTAACAAGTGAATTGAGAACAATGATCTTTGTTGAATATGGCTGGCTGTGCCATCCTTTGAAGGACATGTAATTGCACTGCCACCCCTCCCCATTTGCCCGTCAGATAATGCCTTGCCATTTATAGTCAGAGCCTCACGAATAATTAGATTGACTAGTCAAGGGTCGACAAATTGCGGATTAAAAACTGCACTACTCCCAGGAGGACGGTCATTAACCATTAATTGAGGGCCCAGTTCACGTAAAACAGGAAACACATAAATTTATCCACAACAATAGAAGTCTAAAAGACTGCTTTAGCGTTTCAGTGTTATAAATCCGCGTGAAGGAGTAGAACCACTCAGTCGTGAATGTGTCGTGCGGAAGAGTAACATCTCTCTCGCACTATTTCTAACTCAATATGGAAGGCCCTATTAGTGGTTTTGGGCTTCAATTCCAAGATTTGAGTCAGGAATTGAACTTACCTCCACATTTAAGGCAAACTAGCGAAGCATACAGGCAGTCGTCAAGATTTGGGCCGCCAATTTCTAATATGTTTACTGGCGACTACATATCCAAGAAATCAAGTTCGGAAGATGTTCGGAGTCATTTTGGCCCTGGTTTAGACGGAATCGCTGACATCCATGAGCAAGACCACGACATGCCACTATCATCTTCATCTATGGCTGAAGGGTATCTTAGCGCCGCCACTACTTCATATGGATGTACTTCCCAGGTACCGAACACTATACATCCTTATAGTAGTCCTCTAACGGCATGTAACCCTATGAGCCAAGAAGCTTCTTTACCGCCTGATGGTATGTACCACAGAGATGTCCATGGGGGTGCTTTCGGCCCAATAGGACCAGGTGACTATAGCCCTGCTAAGGGAGAAGGTAATACTCTTAGACTGCATCCAAGTATTCCTAGTATACCAAGTCTACAATCACAAAAACCTACTAATAACTTTAATATGAGGAACATTTTTCATGGACATAATATGAACTCCGCGTATTCGGATGGCAGTGCCTCTATGTATAACTATTATCATCAAACAAGTGAGCCGAAAATATCTCATCTCTACCCGCCACGTCCGTACCCTGCCTACAACACTAACAGCGCTTTCGAACCACCAGAAAATTCCCTTTACTCTTCTGATAGCCACGGTTATTCGAAGGACGACGCGAAGAATCTTGGATTCCCGAGTCACAGAGGACCATCTGACAGACCGAAGCAATCGAACTCCTTACAGGGAGAAATCAAAGAAGTGGAAGACGTTGATGATAGCAACCGATGTAAGAACACAGTCGAAGGCACTAAAACATCGGTCAGAAGATTTAAAAAGTGGTATAAAGACAAGACGGGCAAGTCACTTGATATGAACTCATTGACCAAACCAATGGCCGTAGAATTACTTAAAGATTTCTTCCTTGAAATCCGAGATACAAGACCTGGGAAAGAGGGAAATGAATACGAACCTGTCACCCTTACGACTTACAGAAACGGTCTACGAAGGTATTTCCTTGAACGAAAATGCCCTCCAGCATTGGAAAACTTCGATTTGGCCGATCGCGAGTTTGATGTTGTTAATTATGGCCTCGTCACAAAAAGAAACGAACTGAAGAGAAAAGGCAAGGGAAATCATCCGAATGTTGTAGAGAGTATAACTGAAGAACAACTTGGGAGAATGTGGGCCTCTGGAGCTATCGGTGTGCACGCGCCTCGACCACTTCTGAGGCTTCAATGGTGGATCAATACAGTCTGTCATGGTATACGTGGTAGAATGGCTCACCATGACCTCAGTATTGATGATTTCAGAATTTCACGAGGAGCTGATGGCAAGATTGTTATAGATCATGTGAAAGCAGGATCTAAAAGACAACGAATTGGCCCCGACGAGAAAGACTCACAAAGAAGCAAGAAACGATGTAAAGCAAGAGTCGCAGCTACTGATGGAGGGGAACGCGATCCGGTTCGCGCGTTCGAGGTCTATTTGCGCCACCGACCTCCAGGTATCTCGTCGTTTTATTTAACTCCAAAACACAAACCGAAGGGAGATATATGGTTTAACAAGGTGCCAATGGGAAAGAACTCTATTGGAAGGATTATGAGAGAGATCAAGGCCATCGCTGGTATAGGATAACTGGGAAACCGAACCAAAGACCTAATTGCATGTGTTATTCAAAATCAAGACGCAGTTAATAAAGAAAGCAGAACATAGTCTAGCAGGTACAAGAGACTGCCAACACTTATTTAGAGTACACAAAAGAGTTGCTGAATACGTACAATGTAGACACCTTGAGTATTGAATAATGCTAGTAATACCTTACACACAAAACAACAAATACAGACTATAGATTTTAAACATAACTTAGTAATAACTACTACCTAGATTTGAATGTACATCGGTGAATTATTTTGATTTTTGTTCTTTTTTATATTTTAAAGTTTAATTGGTGTATTTGATTTGGAAATTGAAGCAGTATTATTTGGCTTGCCAATAGTGTGTATCGCTTCTTCACTGAAGCCAATCGTGGTTTTCCCATGTGGAACGAACTCTCGCAATCAATGTTTTCGTTTTGAAGATTCAATATCTAGTCAAAGGCCAACAGTTATATGTAATTTAACGTTAGGAAAACTGTTCATTGTAAGATGAAGTACATTTTAGCTTATATATTTAACGCCACTGGTGTAGAATTAGTCCAAGATTATACATTTAATTGCTTCCCTGAGGGAGTTTCATGCAGGCTGTATAAAGAGGCCTTATCAGAGTCATAAAGGTTTATATTAACTGCAAAGTCTAACTTTGTTTTAGAAAAATTATTTAAGCTCTTAAGAACAGAATATTCATGGCCGAAGTTTTGAATTGTTTTATGTCTAAATTTCATCTTTAAAAGAATTAATAGGCGTCTAAAGCTGGAACAATTCATATGAAGCCCAAATGATATGTATAGGTTTTAAACTTTGTTTTAATTCTGGAATGTACCCATAAAGATGTTTAAAATGTAAATAAAAGTCATTGTAAAAGAGTAAATTAAACTTGTCTGAATTCATTTGCTTTGTTATTGATTAGAGTAAAATAGGTTTTATCTGTGATGAAGTCTTAAGCTGCTGCTTCTCACTGCTGAGTCGATCATGGCTGCAACTGAGAGTATAGTAAATGACAGGCCATATATTCTTGCAAACCAAGTAAACGAAATCTCATTAATATACTACTTAATCTAAAATGACTAAATGTAATTATTGTTTTCGCAATCCGAGTTCAAAAGTTCGAGATATTGTCAACATCGCTTTTTTTATTCATTCGGTTTGTGCTTAGAGAGATGACAATGAAGAAGAGAATAGTGATAATATATATATTTTAACAAGTAAAAGAAGAGGATAAACGTTCTCTCTCATTGTCAAAGTTAGAAAAAAAGTGTTCACGTGTGATGAAGCGTTGTGTATGGACCACAACTGTCACCTGAAGATTTTATCTTACGCTATCGTTTTGGGCTTTTCTAAGACTTCTAAGAGTTTTTGACGAAAAGGAATTTTATGTCGTTGCGAGCTACACGTATTCCGATAACCTTGAAAACAAAGAAACCTCTTTGGTTTTTGATCATCTTTCTTCCGTTGTGTCTTTTCTAATGATTTATGACCATGGTCTTACTCTCATTTGTCCCGTTTACATTCGTTTTTTTTTATTTTATTTTTATTTTCAATGAAAGCATTATTTTAGTACTTTGCACTCGACATTTAAGTAGAAACATGGCCATGCTAGCCATTAGAAAGAAGAAGATAAACAAAATGGACGCGAATAAACCTGTATCAACAAAGTCTTACATGTTGCAAAGACACTTTAGTTTTACGCGTTATATTCGGGATATAATATAGACCGCCTCTATATTATCTATCGAAAAATTATTTTCAATGTTTGTACAAAGGTTTGAATCTTTTTATATTTTTTCGTTTTTTTTTTTTTTTTTTGATGCTTACTGAATGCTATGTTTGAACTGACTGTGAACGGAAGACCACTTGGTGTGAGGCTCTTTAAGCTTGACTCTAATCTATTTATTTTCACATCTAATGTACTATTAATAACAAAAGATTGACTGTGGTCGTAACACCTCCAACAGTTGGATATTTACCGATACCATTAAAAAGTCACACTTTTAAATCAAATTTACACCATAAACCTACTGTGTATTGCCGCAGCCGCAGTTACTGATGAGCACAAATTGTCGAACTCATCGTTGTTTTTCCAACTAATTTTCCAAC
This sequence comes from Entacmaea quadricolor, assembly GCA_024752375.1. Lineage (NCBI taxonomy): Eukaryota > Metazoa > Cnidaria > Anthozoa > Actiniaria > Actiniidae > Entacmaea > Entacmaea quadricolor. The sequence continues at coordinate 10,091 of JANTNT010180729.1, forward strand.
TATCTTACGCTAAGAAATAGTCACTCTTTTATTCAAAACTCGAGAAAAATATTTTAAAACTTTCATCAATGATTAGAGTCCCGAAAAGTTACTTTATTGTCATGGTTTTTTGATTTACGTCTGAGTTGATTGCTGGAGGGCATGCCGCACAGTCTGTTAGCAAGCGAGCGCGAAAACTTATGAACACGAGAAAATAATGCGCCTCACAAACCATATTTGGTTAGCTGTACCTCGAAACAAGATTAAAGAATCTATAATAAGTTCTAGATCATGATATTTCTATGAGATTTAAGTGCGGAAAGAGTTTATTTAACTTAAGTAATAAAGGCATTCTTGTACTTTATTTCAGATGAGCAGTATCGATGAAATTACGTGAAATGAACAAGCATTATTCTAATTATAATAATAGCCTAGATCTACTCTCGCTCAATATCAAAATCTATACTGATGTGAGTCCATGAGGTTCGTTGTGCTCTTTGCATAGTTCATTGTCTTCGCTCGCGTGTACATATTGACAAAGACTTCAAATAGACATATTTCAACTGAATGATCCAATCACTTCATCTGAGGTGTCCAAAACTCCAAGTTTTCAATACTGGTTTTAATAATATGATGAACAAAAAAAAAATTTTTTTGTCTAAAAATGTTTGCGTGTTTGAGATTAAATTAGGGTCGACCTGGTTCAGGTTTAGTGGTCAAGACAAGCAAATTACAACCAAGAATAATTTATACTCTTCCTTTTGCATACTTACTCTGCTAACTTTTTAAAGTTTCTATATCAACAACTCCAGTCTAGAAACATTACACCTTGGTTTTTTATCCTCTAATTGTTTTCAGTTGTGCGGCGTTTTGAAGTCCAAAGAGTTATTTAAATAGTGATTTAGGAAATGACATTGTTCTGCGCCATTGTCCTCAGTAAAAAGGCGTCCTACTTTTCAAGAATTTGGTCAATTTAGTATCCAGTGTTAGAAGCTCTTTACATCAGTCTCTTAATTACCTGTCCTGTTACATTTGGAGAGAACGATCTGAAAAGGCTACACGGAAAAGGCTCGTTTTTATACCGGTGTATATCCATGTCTCTATATCATCACAGTGACTACATATATATGGTTCAACGGTATTCGACCAGAATATCACTTGAACTTAACTTTATTTGAAAAATCTCACCATAATAAACAAAATATAAGTGTAAGTTGCTAGTATTGTGAATATTCTCTAAACCTTCGATATTCCATTGACTGAGTGCTATACGGCTGTATATTTGTATGCGACGCATGAGCGACTTGCGGTCTGAACTTCAGGCATTTACAGATACTTAACTGTGCTTCTTTCTTTTAGTAAGTACATTAAACGTGTATTCTACCTAGAACTTTAATGTCAGACCCCATGCAGTGTATTCCAATTATGATTCTTTTAGAAGGTGTGCCAGGCAAAACATAACACAATCAATTGACTGAATGGAGTGGTAATCGTAGGTCGCTTTGCATCCGTCAGCCTGGAGGCTTGTGGAAAAATCTATTGTGTTGAAACTCCTTCGAAATAAATATTTGTGAAATAACGAAGGTTTCATTATGGTTTATTTGTACAATTAACTTTGTTTGTGTAGCTGCAATTGATCTAACACTAGATCAGAAAACTGAAATATCACGAGATTTGCGTTTGTTGATATATAGGAAAATTACCCATAATGACGATTAGAAATCACTGCATTAAATCCAGCAAGGCAATAAGATTATCTTTATGTGTTATTGTTTGAGTCTTTGCAGGGTGCCAAACCGTTTAATGCACATTATGTCTTGGCGTAACATACTCAAAGTATACACACACGTATGTAGTGCACAATGAGTCGTACCATCAAAGTTTAACTTTCTATTTCTGATAATCCTAATAGTCATTAGACATGAGATAGAATATAGGTAGTGTGTTATATGATCGTTATTCCCTTTGTCTTTAACCGCTTCTTCTGTACCGTGCCGAATATCTGTAGTCAATTGCTAGTTAATTTGAACTCTAATATCACAATAAATAAACATTATGTACACCATTTAAAGTTTTATCGGTTTGTGAATTTCATTTTGCTCGTTTGACCTTTTTTTTTTTGTTGTTGTTGTTGTTACTTTCAGTTCTTCGTTTCTCTTTTTTTTCTTCTTATATTTTTCCCTGTTCCTCGTCTTCCTTATTATTATTTCATTTTCTACTTTAATATTTTGACTTCTTTCTGTTTTCCTTGCTCTTACTAATAAATACATGATTCTTCTATTAGATACCACGTTTTTTCATTACTCTATACTGGCTCCAGAAAAAGGGTCGCCTAATTATTCTACTTCAGTCCTCGCTATTTTGTCTACTATTATCTAACTATTCAAGTAAAAGCGTCGTTAAAGCCCGTATTTTATTGCGCAAAACTAATCATTAATTATAAAATCAAAGGATTTCAAACACTGATGTTCTTGGTCTTATTTTACCGAAAAGTTGATTATCAATTAAACCATCTTAATCACAATCGTATCTAAGTTCCTCCAGCGTTGGTTTCCTTACTAACTTGTTCTTGCAGCTCTGAGCCGGATCCATATGAATTTCAATACGTTTTTTCTCTATCATTTCTCAATACATTTTACAAGACTCGACACTTGACATAACAAAAGGTCCTTCCTAAACATTCGAATATCTTTGTCTAGAGTTATTATCGATGAATTGCTCGATGTCCTAAGCAAACAAAAGTATCTTGATCTCAAATCTAGCTCTGGACTACAAGTCTGTACACCTATCTAATATAATGTCTCTCCATTGCTAAACATAAAGCTTTAGATCTTTGAATCCGTAGTGCAAATATCAGAACATCTATTCAAAACAGAGTCTAATCTGGCTGCTATTTACTTTTAAGTTTTCCTCAATTTATCATGATTATCCCATGAGCTGTTGGATATTATACCAACCAATAATTAACTCTTTGATTAACTAATTTATCGTTCACGGAATCTCCGTTATTTGACTGCGTGTTAGCATAAGTTATAAACATTTATTTGTCATTTGAAAGTGGTCCTAGAATAGATTTTTGTATTTAATACAACACAAGTTCTTTTACACAATGACACGTCTCATTTAGTTCAACATTGAAGTTATGATGTATTCCTTTACTAAACTAGTCTTAATCATTCAGGGTCCACCGGCGGAAGTATTGGCATCGATTATTGGACGATTAGCCCACTTTGAAGAAGTTATCGAACAGTGTAAGTAAGATCAATACTGATGTTAACGACCTTAGCTATTACATGGGATTGTAACAGATATACTTGTTCATGTCGCCAAAAGGATTAGACCAATATCTCTTTTAAAACACCAAACTTGGCATAAAGACAAATCAACTGATGTGGCTTCCCGGCACATAACCTTAAACAAAAATATTTAACACAATTAGTATATTATTCCATTCAATAATATTTAAACTTAGCTATATATTAATTCTGAGGTTAACGGTTCAAAAGTTCCGTTTTCGTTGATATGAGTAGCACTAATAGCTGCAGATGAATCTATGAGAATTATCGCTGATCAACGAGTAAAAGAATGCGAAAGAATGGATCAGTGAATAGGAAATATATTGGTAGTTAGTTCTGTTAGGTGAATGAGATAACGAAGTTGACGCCACCAAACACAGCACGACTGTCTAATTTCCCTCAAGGATCTATATTCGTGGTTCCTAATTTTTATGGTTTTTCGTTTTTATATCAATCTTTTTGGAAAGTAAATTTCTTAGCTTGTGCAGTTTAAAGGAAACTCCTGAGGTCTAAAAGTTAATCTTGTACTTGATTGTATACTTGTTTGTACTCCACCAAAACGTGACTACCAAGACTACACTCACCCGGACGATCACAGCAGCTCACAATTAACTGAGTTCTGTCGTACAGATGATGATGATGATGATTTGATGTCTTAATGCGCTTCACACTATTCTCGTCAGTAGAGGACTTTACAGGCTGCATATAATGGCGCCATTGGCAGCCACGCAGCTTACAATCACGATAGAAGAATTTGTTCATTTACTTAGTACGTTTTTTTCCAGTCGACGTTTTTCTTTTTTGCTTACTCATTTAGTACACATTCAAATGTAAATAGAGTCGTTTATTAAGCCCGGATGCGTAGAAATAAGTACTATTTGTTGGGTTGTATCAGTACGTGTAAAGTTAATTTCATTGGGTAAAATGGGACGATGAAATGTAAAAAGAGAAAAAATCATGAAACAAATCCACTCCAGAATAAAGCGAGAGCAAGGCGAGCAACAACCTCTAAGAAGCCAATATTAGTTTGTAAAGTTACCAAGTCAAATAAGAAGTCGATTAATATCAAACTCACACTTGTATTGAATTAACATGATCAAGCATTGTTTTACCGTTTATTATCAGCACTGATATGTGAACAGCTTGATCCATCGTATGAGCCTACTAGGGCGTTAGGATTTGTGTCTACCTTGATATCAGCCGCTTTACTCCCGCATACGACTATCAGATCCCAATCTCACAGGACAGCATGTGAGAATGGGAGGTTCAATAACATGTGTAAGGTGACTCGTAAACGATGATCAAGCTACGAGTAAACTAATTTTGAAACAGACCCTATATATCTTGTTCATTGAGATATTTAACTTTATTGCGCGCCTTTGAGGCCTTGCTGTGTTTTATTATTATTATTATTATTATTATTATTAATATTATTATTATTATTATTATTATTATTATTATTATTATTATTATTATTATATATTCCCTAACAAACTTTATTCCTTTCCTTCTTTATTCCTTTAAAATAGTAGTACAAGAAAGGTTTATGGGAATTTTGTTATTTGAATGAAAAGGAAATTTTATGAATTTAAAAGAAAAACAATTTCTTGCTCGATCGTCAACGTATTTCCTTATAGAGTAAATTGAATTTCTCTATAACCAAATCCTTTGAAATTTGTTCACCAATTAACATGCAGAAACTCACACTCTTAACTTTTGTCGCCGGGCTTGTTATTTTCACTGATATGTATAGTTGAAAGGTTTTCAAGGTATTTATTGTATTGTTGAAGTATCAGTCAAAATACTTCCACGTATCACAGCAATTGTGAAGCTAAGTAATAACAAGCTTACATTTTACTAACTTTAGTTCGACTTCTCCCTGTTACCCCTTCTACCTTTTTATCTTTATATATTAATATAAATCTTATTTATCCTTACAGGCCAATGTGATAAAAATGGCTCTAAAGAAGCTGAACAGGAAAAAAAGGAAACTGAACATGCAGAGGCGACGCACAGCCGAGTCACTTGAAGTCACTTGAAGGATACAGAAAATAAGGGAATAAGTATCTACACGTTCTTCTTGCGTCAACGTGCGTGCTTCACGCTCTACGTACGTCAACTCGATTGTCCATCGCTTTCCAATCTAAGTTTCAAAACTGTTCAAATGCCTTGCCATGTTTTCTGAACATTACTTATATTCAAGATTAATGTCCAGTTGGATGTGTTTTTACGGTTTAATGGATTGTTCACGTGATCGTCTTACAAGAGCTTATAAAGTAAACTTTTGTCGAACATGATATTTTCTGCAGCACAGCAGATATTGGATCGTAATGTTGCAAGTGTAAATAATCGCTTAAATGGTTGCTTTTCCTTCAATATCACTAACTTTAATTTTAGTTATTTGGTTCATATTGGAGAGTTCACGCCTGACTTGCTTTCGTCTCGACCTAATTATTTCTTATATTATTCATGGTATTTGTTTCTGCAACGCTTCATCGCTGATTTTACTGTAGAATAACTTAACGTCTTAGTTGACGTTTTAATGGTCGACATCATCCGTAGAGGAAGGAAGAGATGAGCTAAGAGAAGAGAGAATTAGTTAGAAGGAAAAATCCCGATTGATTTTAAGGGATAGTTGAAGTTTGAATCACGTGATAGTGAAAAACGTTGGTCATTTGAAAGCGCGTTTTGTTGCCTGAAGATGACTGACATACCAATGTAAATCTATTTGAGTGCTTTAGTCAGAATAACAGAACTTACATTAATTACTTAGTATCTCTATCTTTAGAACTTTGTTAAGTGATGACGATGTCTGTCCTTGACGTAAAATAGGGTTTGTTTTTTGATGTTTTTCACTATAGTTGGGCGTAAAGCAATGCTTCACTCAGTAAAGATGCATAAAAAGTAATATTTGTAGTTTAGTTATCTGATGGTCCATTCTTGGTTACGTGATAATAGGTTGAGATGACTTGATGGTATCCTTATGTGTCTATTCCATTATTCTGAACGCCTGACTAATACTTGCAAGGAAAAAGCAATAAACGGTAACAAATTTGGTATGCTGACTAAGGGCTAACGTCACATCTGACTTATTGTTAGGTTAACAGACAATTCAGTTTTGTGGTTTGTGTATTTTTACTTCAAGCCCAGTGTTGGAGTTTTACAATCACTTTAAGGAGTAGAAAAGTAATTACCGGAAACTCTAGTCCAATCTATTAAATAAATTAGCACTCCTCACACGCTATACGTACGTATTCGTAAAACCAATTATAACCAAAAATTACTGCTACAAAATCAAAGCTGTTTCCTCGGACTCGGTCTTATTTTTTGTACATAGTTACGGCCTTGACTTTTACTTTTCTTCATCATAAGTAAACGTGAAACCTTGATCTTCATTAGTTGGCTTCTTATCTTTAATATATGATTTTATTTTGTCCACTTCTAACTCCTCCCTAAGTAAGGCCCACTGACAGCACAGCTCCATTTGTCTATCTATTTGTCTGTCTGCCTTACAAGTGTTATATTCAACTCTCTTAGTATCATACAAGATTTTCCTGAGACGTACTTTAAGGGGAAAATAAGTTCTTGATCGATTTCGTGATCCGCACTTTTTTAAATAAAATAGTTGACATTTCTTAAAACATTGACTATGGTGTTGATACAAAAGGTTTCCTGTTTGGTGCCCACCTGTTGATTTTTTTTTGTATTTTCCGCTAATAGAGCATTCTTCTTGACACCCGCCTATCCAGCCACCCACTAACCTACCTACTAAGCTACCTACCAACCTACACGTTGGGCAAGGGATATGATATCGTTACGTCACTGAGTACACTATGCCTTAAGTAACGCCCATTAAAAATATAGTGTGCGATTTTGAGGCAATTTTGTCTGACTTATAACTAAAAGACTACTTTGTATCGAACAAGAAAAGACATCATTTTAACATACGTTTTCAAACAAATTTTTCCATTACATTTATAACAATAAGATATTACATTTCAGAATGTCGATCCCTCTTTAAGGTGACTGCCTACTATTGAAGAAATCCATGAATTTTTTTTAATCATACTTTTTGAATCAAGATTTAATGCTGATTTCAGATTTGAAAAGAAAAAAGAGGCGTCCCGAGGTAGTTTTCAAGATATCGAGGATTGATTCATGTGTACTTGCAAAATTTTGACGGAAAACGGGCGAAAAACAAATGCGTTCTTGAAAAATTCATAACGCGAAAATAAATGGAATTTTTGAACCAAATTTCTCAGAAAACCTAAATTATACATCGCATTACGAAACTAAATCGGATTTAACGAAGATTTATGTGAAAAAATAATAAAATTAATATTTTGTTCCTTCCATGGCGATGATTTTTGGCTAAAACGAGCTCCAAAAATGTAAACCCATGAACTTCTCTCTATTTTTGAACGAAATTTCTTTTTTTACATGCCCTTTCCAAAAATCAAAGGAAAGAAAAAGTCCCGTGCGAAAATTGGGGGTTTTGCCCTCTTGAAGTTCATAACGCCAATAGTTCCTGATAAAAATTTTGGACGTTGTCATGGAAACTCAGCAGTATTCGTGTACGCGCACCCCCGTGGGCTCGTATCGAAAGTTCAATAGTAGGCAGTCACTTTTGATTATAAAATTATTAACACTACTATAATATAATATAATTATTAAAACTACTATAGTGCGAAGGACAATCCATTTTTGTATCAATCACTTTAATTTTTGGGGGGTTTTTGCGTATCTCTTTTTTTATCATTCTTTGCACGTACCCTATATACGCATGAAAAGCATGGCCGGTTGGGTTCGATTCCTAAGCTCACGTTTAGCCAATATAGTTGTTTGTTGGTTCTTGCTTCGAGGGTTTTTCTCCAGGTTCTCCGGTTTTCCTCCACCAATATCAACATGCTAAATTATAATTTGATGTGTGAGTTAGCCGTGCCCTGACATTCATCAGCCTTGTAGTTGTTTCAGGATTCGATAAAATTGATCCGTTTTATAATATCTCAAATTATGTTCGGTTTTGTAATCGTTCTGAAAAGGAATTCAATTATTTCTTTAACATCACTGCCAGCATTTTCAACTTAAAAATAGTACAAAACTTTCATTTCTAAATCTCTGGTAACAGTCTTACTGTTTGATATATTGCTGTATTTTTATGGTCGGTTTAATACTCTCAAAGTATTAATCTTTGTATATGATTTAGGTGTAATACTTTAGAGAATAGTACACTCAAACACTTGGGCAAAAAAAGACAAACCAATTCATTCTTTATTCGACGGTATGATTCCAAAATACAAAAGGAAAACTTATCTCATTTCACAAAAGCAAAGCTCTTGTTTGATTATGTCATTACAGCTTCACACTTGACTCCAAAATGTGCTCTAGACAATAGTTTTTTGTTTCTTCTATATGTATTTTGCTCTAAACGGAAACCATTATATATTTATATCATATGTTCTTCAATTTTATTTATGTAAAGATTTTGACTACCTTTCTCTGATACTAAAATGGTTAGGTCTTTTTTTTGATTGCTAATTTATACTAATTTATTTATTATATCAAACTTGGCAAAACAATTTTCACCTTTGTCGGCAGAACAACTCTCAAAAAGATCTTACACTTGATGCTGTAAACATTTTCGAATTTTTTTTTTATGAAATAATATCGTTTGATTTAACAATTAAAGGCAAGTGCGTGGCAAGAAACCCTTCACATATCAATCTTAAAAGTGAATCATTTCTATAATTATGTTTAATTAAATGTTGTAATCCATCTCAAGGAAAAGATATCTCCCGGTATGGACATGTGTTTTCTTTAGTAGACTACTTCTTTATTTCGGTAGATGTAATCTGTACAAGATTTTGTACAATTTGTGTCGAAAATGACAAATGACTCCATTAAAGGCATCGAACAGTCAAGCTAGTAAATTAGGTTTTCTTCCGTTACACTAAGCCATCAATGAATGCTCTCGTTGCAAATGAAGTGATTGTTAATATTAATATCATGTCTTAACCTTGTTGGATACTGTTATCTTTTTCTCAAGCTCCTATCCTTACACAGATCTCTTTCTCTTGTGGTTCTGATCACAGTGTTCCGTTTTCTATCCCGCTCTTATCGCACGCTCTTCAGCTAAATCAGCGGTCCTTAATTCATCATAAATCAACCGCAGTTAGAGTGATTAATGAAAATGGGTCTGGTGCGTAACAAACCTGCATTTTTCATTCAGTAGATTGTGTCCCTCGGGCAAAAGCCTGCAAGTAACGATAATAGCATAACCTGACAGGTCATATTTAACCAGCGATGCCATGGATAATGTGAGAGACGCATATTCAATGAGCCCAAACAAGTGTCTGAAATAAAGGCCGCAAAGGACCAGGCAAGCATAATGTGATACATGTGGTCAATGTCTTGATGGAAATTGCAGGTCGAAATTGATTTCTCTATTTTTATCGAGAAATACGTTAAAACGAGGAATTTTTTTATGGCTTATTATTCAGTTTAAGTGGGGTTAACTTGGAAGGTTCATCTTTGGTTTGTTGCTCTACACCTGTTCATTTTTATTATCATAAGCGCACTGAGACATTGTATAGTGCGCTATAAAAGAATTTATTATTATTATTATTATTATTATTCATCCTCGGGTCTCATTCTTGACAAATATATAACACAATGCAAACGAATTCATCTACTGTCAGATCTTTCAAAACTCTGCTGCGAGTAGTTAATTTTTTTAAGTTATCGCGTGTTACAGCACTAAGAAAGGCGTTTGTTCAATGCTTCATGAAGTTTGAAATTGAGTCGCAAATTCCTGAGTGTTTAGGATGCCTTGCTTTCGTATCCTGGAGCTTCTTAAACTCATGCACCAGTGCTCCCCGTAAATTAAGAACTTTACTTATGTAATAGAGTCAAGTTAGTTGAAGTGCAAGAACATTTACTAATTAGTTTTTTATCATTGCTGTAGAACAGATTATGTGAATATTTTATCAAACTTGATTCCATGGGCTGTTCATATTAAGACGAGATAATTTAATTCGTGCAAAATACTTTACTTGCCGGTTTTCTCTAGGATTTAGTTATCACAACAACAGCTTCATAATAAGGTTTTTTTAGACAGAATCATCCAAGAAAATCATCTCTTTATTTTAAGCCACAGGTGAAGTGTCACAGTTATTTACGCTAGAACTGAACAGACATTTTGTCTGTGGTTGTATAAGGTTAAGTCACAAGCACATGTATGGATTTGCCTTCATCAATTATCCTTAGAACATCATACTGTCTTTGTTTTCTACTTTGATATTACCTAACTGCTGATGCCATTCACGGCCCCAATCAACCAGCATGGATTTCATGTTTGTTGGATCATAATATTTTGTATCAATATTTTTGTTATGATTATATTTGTTATACCACGTGATCTTTAAAAACATATTAAACTAGTTGAACAATAATTAAGAGACAGCACGAGACATTTGAATTTGCAATGCGTGTTTCAACAGATTTGACTGCCATCATCGTTGTAAAGGGAAGAGCCCCTCATTTCTGAACTTGCCAAATTTTCCGATCCCCCAATGTGTAGTGTAAAAATTCACCAGCATGGTAATAAAAATTCCAATTAGCCATCCCCAAAATAAAAAGGCCCCCATCTATATCTTTCAGTAATTTAAGGGCCCCATTTTAAAATCTACATGCCCCCATATTAATTGACTTTTCCTAATTACAGTTGTCTCTTAAAATTGCTTGTTCAACTATTATTTCTTAGACCCTTTATGATTAAACTGGACTAAACTCAGTATGGAATCCTTCAATCTATTTTTTGGTTGTATATCTGTCTAGCCTTCGGTTGAAAAGGAATGTATATTTCTATTTTTCATTTAATATACTTTTCTTGCAGAATATTTACTTAAGAAAGAAAGATGTGTCGCCATTATAATTTTCACCCGAAGTACTGTATGACTCATTTTGTAACTGACAACACTTGACTTCAATTTTCTCAGGCGCTCAAAACTGATTCAAGTCCACCCACGTTGATCGCCATCGCCAAGCAGACAAACCATATCCTTTCTAGAAGCAACTCAAAGTTACCGCTTGTTTCAACCCTTGTCAATGATTTAAAGAGGTACTTGAATACCAAATCAATTGAAATACCACAGTAGAAATCTAAAGTCACCGATCATTCTGCTAGCGGGTCATTAGGTCCAAAGTATGCACTATGAGCAACGCATGACTGTCTTGAGAAGCACTGCTCTCAGGTGGACTGATAAACTTTCATTTGAGTCACGTTATTACGTTGTACCACACGGGAAGAATAAGTACCTTCTTTTTAGTTTTTAGTTCATAAACCTGAAGGGTATTTGAATCAGAAAAACTTACTCAAGAGACTACAAAGTTAATAAAGGTAGTTAAAAGTAGTAATAAAATGTTTATCACTGTGATACAATGTGGTTTAAGACTTCAAAACACTTCAATATATTTACTCTAAGTACTTGACGTTGAGTGGTGATTGTCACATTTTGTTTTGCACGATCTTCAGCGATTTCGATTTCCAAGAAGATCAACAAAGGAAAACAACGATTTTAAACAAGAAATTGCCGTTTCTCCTCGATCGAGGTTCTCATACTTGAAGTGATGATGATGATGATCCGTTTTGCAACCATTAAACTATGGTACAACTCCTGCATCCCATTTGCACTTTGTAGTTGATTATTATTTTATTTGTTCTAAATTTATTCTCTTCTGTCCTTTTCTCTTTTCAAGGAGTAATTTCCGTTTGTGAAGACTTTATACAATTCTTTTCCTTTCTTCACTTTGTTTTTATTTGTCGCTTTTTTCCCCTGATTTTATGGCAAGAAGGCTGAACTTTTTGCGTGTATCAATAGAGTAACCATCATCTGACATTCCCTGTTGATAAGCTTTTTAGAATTTTTCTTAATTTTTTTTTTCTTTGTATCTGAGGTCTCTAGATGTTCTTTTTTCAGCTAGAAGTGAGAAACAATTTTTAATTGCAGCAATCACTCCTTGGTTTCTCAAACCATAAAGAATGTATCCATTCTTAACCAAATATCACAACCCATCGACATCAACATGGTTATTCGTGACTTCTTTGTTTGTTTACCTCAGTTTACGATGACCCGACCGTCTTTTGCTTCTCGATATCATAAATTACGTTAAAGAATGTTAAAGCATCTAAAAATGTCTTTAAAAGACTAAGCTATCGTTCATGTGATTCTCCGCACGGAATGCTTCTTGTAGTTGCAAGTTGCAAGTTATTCATTCGATACTTTATATTCGAAATTCGGTGGTGAAATTCAGATTCTCCCGAACACTGAAGAGTTATCAAACATAAACCGTTCTGGCTTGTGTCTATTATTTTGACTTGCTAATAGATATCTTAATATGATAATAATATACTATTTTTTATTACTAATTAGATCTGACCGCAATCTAAACCTTAATGTTCTATGTCCAGGGGGATTGGTCAGTATTGATCCGCAACAGCTTTCTTTTCTTAATATTCGTCTGATTCAAGGTGTTTTTTTTTTTTTTTTTTTTTTTTTTTTTTGAGGATTTTCTTGTAGTTGGTAATGCAGGATTAAAAATATAACAGAATTTAGTGTACGGTGCAATTTTTTTCGAGTCTAATAACTGTGAATATATTTTACATGCCACACTAATTTCTGTTAATTGCCTATATCAAAATAGGGGTTTTTCTATTATAATATCCCAATTCTATAGACAAAACAATGTATGCGATAAACATTCCTTTCTAAATATTACAATAATAGTCTCTACAAAATTCTTCCAGTAACTATTAGAAAAACGTCTAGTTGAAGTGAAACTCTTGGCAATGTATGATATAGTCCTAGTGCTAACCAGCAATGTGTGATATAGTCCTAGTGCTAACCAGCAATGTGTGATATAGTCCTAGTGCTAACCAGCAATGTGTGATATAATCCTAGTGCTAACCAGCAATGTGTGATATAGTCCTAGTGCTAACCAGCAATGTATGCTATAGTCCTAGTGCTAACCAGCAATGTATGATATAGTCCTAGTGCTAACCAGCAATGTATGATATAGTCCTACTACTAACCATAAAACTAAGTGGTTATGGAGGAATCAAGTCAGTCAAATTCATCCCAAATTGGTCAATTAATTCTGTTGGTTAGTTGTCTCCTTACGGCTATGATATTGAACATCTTAGTTTAAGCATACTAATATCACTGACCCAAAGTGTGTTTGTGGGTGGTTCATTCAGTAGCTGTTACCTTACAATTAAGGTTGAATCTGAAATAAATGCTGGTTGGCTTTTAGCTGCATTAAATCGTTTGCCAGAGAACATGATAGGCTAAACCTAGTGGACATGTTAGTGCCACAATCGAGAAAAACCTAACGAAAACTTACAAATTACGTCACCATAGCTTTACTTGTAATGACGTAACGTGCATTGAGCATATCAGTTGTGCTAAGTACTCATGAAGAAAAAGAAATTACTAGAACAACATTTTAAAATGCTTGCCAGTTCTATTTTGAGGTATCTTTGTGCAATGTACTGAAAAGCACCTGAGACGACGATTGGCCTGATAGCGTTACCTTCAGAATATTTGCGTTTTATTTTACATTCCTTTAAAGATCAATAGTATGATTATGCCAGTGTGACGGCCTGCATTTGTTTGAATCAGGTTCACTGGCTGCAGATATAGTCAAAATATTGCCGTACCTTTTAGTTACGTTCTCGAAGCGTCTAAAATTTTAAATGTCACTCAGTGAAGAGTGGTACATTGACTACTCTTGCATGCTACATTCGGAAAAATTAATAATTAAATATAGAAATAATACTTTAAATTGCGAGGAAAATAACATGCAGTTTACTCGTACGCATGTGCGTGTGATGATTTTTTAATGTGCGCACAAGTACGCTCCCATAAGCACCCTTTTCATCAAACCAACAATAAAAAATTATTCGAGAATTGCTTTTTTCCCGCAATTATTGTAAAACATCATTCGTGTCATTTTAAAAAGTAATCTAAAATTAGTGATCAAGCAAACTTTCATTTCTGTAGCATTACTGAAAACTGACAAATAGAGTGATTTTAAATTAGAAGGAATTGTATGAGAATCACAGGCTGATTAAGGTTGATTACTGTCCATTTGAAATACTTGTAACTCTGCGGTTATTTCAGTTAATACTTTGAAACTTTGCAGTGACATCAGTTGATTTATATTTATATTTAATTATTAGTAAATCCATTTTATGTAAGTTTGGAATATTGCATGTCTCATGAAATAATAAATGGAAAAACATTTTTTCGGATTATGGTAAATTCAAAAGGCGCGAATAATGACGAAGCGAGTCTGCTGTTCTTTCACAGTTTGTAGTCGTTCATTCAGGTGTGGCTTAGTTGATTAGTGCGTTGCTTGCTAAGCAAGGGGTCCGTATTTCGATCTTCGGTGACCTCACACACTTGTCTCGACTTCTCTAATCCGTTAAGCTTAAGCTTAACACACCCTTAAAACCGAGCACTTGTGGACAGGGGGGCGCACCGTGGGCTTCCTGTGATACCAGCCTCTTAGCTGAACGAACTACTGACGTTAAATAAAATGACCTTTACCTCGAGATAAGTACCACTTATAGATGGCCTGATAATAATGACAGGATAATTATCAATAGGTAACTCAAAAACATAACATTATACACATGAGAAAGCTGTTAAACCAGTTTTATGAAACTGCACCATTCCTCTATGTTGTTGAATAGAGGAGTATCGCATGTGTATCAGTACACTTCATATTCACGATGTGTGTAACTATAAATAAGAATAGATGCAATTATTACAGCACGCTTTAGCTATGACTGGATTGTAGTCTTGACGCACAGGGTTATTCTTTTTCTATAAATAAGTACTCGTAATTACGGTACAAAAACGATACTGAAAAAAAAGGAAATTATTCAACCCATCGCCGGAAGGATGTTATGATTTCCTTTGACTGTTGAACATAACTTTCCATTTACCGTCATTTTATTTATTTCTTCAATCCTTATTGTTGTGCCGTAAAGACTATTAATTATTCCAAAAAGAGTGAGTTTTTGAGGCGTGTTTGTGATTATAGTCGTTGCGTGCTTTAAGCCCTGTATGGACATGCTTGTACTGTTCTACACGTGTTCCAGCTTATTGTGTCCATTATTAACATGAACTTTTTAACCTTAAATTATTTCAAACCATAGTAGGAAATAGTAATGATGGATCATGGATGACGTTCATTTTAGATCCACTCATCAGTCACGATCTTTCAGTAAATATAAATCTTTTCCGCCAGCAAAAATTTATAATATGGTTACCAATATACCTTATTCACGCGAGCTGATTATGTACAGGCCCGTAGCCAAGGGGGGTGCACGGGGTGCGTTCGCACCCCCCCAAAGGCCCAAAAGGTCCGTATTTTGAAGCACTGTCATAGATAAACTACTAAGGCAATTAGTGCATATTAATAGTTTGGTCCACTTTGGACTCGGACGCACCCCCCCCCTCCAACAAATATTCCTGGCTACGGGCCTGATGTATATCACAACGCTGTGATCTTTTTGGTGAAAACAACTTCTGTCATCTCAAAGATCATGTCCAGATCAACAAATGTATAATTTTGTTCCCGGTTAAAGTCCCAAAAAGATATCGGGGATGATATTTGTAGAGTTTAGTTTGGGATTTTGCCGTCATGCGTACACAGCCTCGTTTTGATGTAATTTCAAGAATTAAAAGCGTTTATAACTCCGTAAAACGTATTATTTTGCCCTATTTTTTTTTAAATTCTCATTTAGATATCTTTTTTAACAGGAAAGAGTTGAACTTTTGAATTAAGCAATTTGGAATATTTCAGTGCGCATGACGGCAAAATCCCATACTAAACTATAAATATCACCCTTTTTTGGGCTTTCATACTAAACTGAAAAAAAAAATCAAGATATAATGATCTGGACATGATATTTCAGATTGCAAAGGCTGTTTTCACCAAAAAGATTTCCGTGTTGTGATATATGAAATTAGCTCGCGTGAATACGGTCTATATTTGTTTAAACTTCATACATTGGGTTATATCTATATTTACGTTTTAAGTTACACGTTATTTATGTTGTTTATTACGTCACACTTGTTGAACTTCAAAATATTGTCTGTTTATAATCTATATACATAACAAATAGACTACACCATCTACATCCGTCTAAAAAGAACTACGGAAAAAGAAACTCAATTCGGTTTAATACAACGCTTGATGTTACGACGCGTCTTCCCGTAAATCGATGTGTATACATTTGATGTGGATTTGAAACTAGTGAAGATCATCCCATTACACCAAGGGCGGTAGGACACGAACAATTTATTAAAATAAAATGCTTTGGATACTTGTGTTATTCCGTGCATGCGCGCACGAAAAATAATGGGTATTATACTATTAAATGTGTATCTCCGCAGACTATCGGTCAAAAGTCTAAAAAGTAGTAAAATAATGAATATTAAAAAATAATATTTAATTAGACGAAAACTATTTACTAAACAGATGTGTTTTACCTTTTTAAACTGTTCGATAGATGTTTATGTTCATATTGGAGACTATTCCAAAAATGGGCTGATGCAGCTCGAAATGAGCGGCCGCCTAATGTTACACGCATTTTACCCTTAGGGGGATTAGTAATAGACCACTGTTAGATCAAAGATTATAGAGAGATTTTGATTTAATTACTACCATATCCTTAATATATTTGGGCGCTAGGCCATGTATTGCTTTGAAGGTAATTAATAATATTTTAAAATGTATACGGGCTTCGACCGGAATCCAATGCAGCTGGTATAAAAGTTATATGATTTGCTAATGTTTATGACTAATCTTGCTGCAGCGTTTTGAACCCGTTGTTATTTACCTAGTTGCTCCTTGGTAGAGCCATATAAAATGCTGTTACAATAATCTAACCGACTAGTCAAAAAATGCAAATACTAGAGTAGGTATTCCCTAGATAAATATTTCTTAATACGCCTAATATTATGTAGATAGAAAAAGGCAGCACATACATTTGTGATGTGAGTTGACATACTAAGGTTAGAATCGAGAAAACAACCAAGGTTTCTTACATTAGAACTGGGTTTTGGAGTCAGTTCCTACAGATATACTAAGAGGTTGTAATTTAGCTAACTGCTGTCTCGTACCAATCAAAATTAACTCAGACTTACTATCATTAATTGACAGTTTAACGTGTATCATTCAATGTCCTATCTTCTCTATACAGCTTTCCATTACTTGTACAGCTTCTTCTTGTGATGCATTACCATCAGGCTTAAAGCTGAAATAGTTGTGTGTCGTCGGCGTAGCAATGTGCATCAGGGAGTTGATCTTTAATGACTTTAAATAGCTTAGACGCATAAATGACGAAAAGGAAGGGGCCTAAGCATGACCCTTTAGGACACCACAATTTAGATCAAAGGGATTGGACAGAGTACCTTCGACGGAGACCTGTTGTGTTCTGCAAAAATGATTTGAACCAGTCCAGGGCTTTGCCGCTAATGCTAATTTCCTGATGGAGACGTTGAATCAGGATGTGGTTCACAGTGTCAAACGCCGCGCTTAGATCAACCATGACTAGCAAAGTGACTTCCTGCGAATTCATCTTCATCAGAATATCATTCGTGACTTTAAGAAGCGCCGTTTCAGTGCTATGAAACTGTCGATTGGATGACTGTAAATCAGGATAGTACTTTAGTTTACTTTTACTGTTCCAGATTTATCAGTCCCGGTGTAAAAAGACAACTTCTGATATTTATTTCTGGTCCCAAAAAATCTCCTACCCAGTTAATATTTGCATTGTAACTGTTTTTACGCGCCTTTGAACGATATGTTCTGCGGAGATACACAGTAGTAATACCCATTCTTCTTCGCGCGCGCGTACACTCAACAACACAGGTATCCAAAGCATTTTATTTTAACAAATTGTTCGTGTCCTACCGCCCTTGATTACACCATAACTGCATTTATACAAATGACACGTAAAGACCAGCGCGCCCTCCTATCAAAACGTTTGGCAAATTTCACATGATGGGGCCTTAACGCTCGGTCCGTAAAAAACCCTTTACAACGTTGCGCGAAAAAAAAGCAACGTTTTTTAGACTAAATCTTTCTAAAACCTGGTCATATGATAAAATGCTTATTGACTGAGTGAGGTCGGGCAGGATGGGAAGATATTGACTCTTGGTCATTAATTTTACGGACCTCGCTGCGTTCCGTACGTCATGTCTTCGGGCCAAGTATTTTCCTGGTAACATCTATCATACACCATTACACCATAACTCTAACACGTATAAAAGGATTTGAACGATAAAATGTCAAATAAGTTTATACTAGGACAGCCATGGACTGAAGATCTTAACCGCTTCATCGGTACAGCGGGAATGTAAAATGTCTTCATTGATCAGTCATTCACTAAAACACTATCAAAATGAATGATGTAAATATAATGATAACTGAGCTTCTAATTATCTCTTGTATAATATACTAAGACAGGACAGCGAAGCTGTGGTTTCTCTTAATGATACATCCACGTGCCATACTCAAGAGCGAGTGACGCGCGTGTACTTAAACATTTTGATAACAGCCGGGATTTGAATTTTTTATCTTAACATGACTGCCATATTGTACTCCTTTTACTGACAAAAACTAAGAATCGATAGGTTTTGTTTGCGTAATGTCAATTAGGAATCTTCAAGAAAAGCATTCTAGTCTTGACCCTAGTTGGGTTTTTACATTTAATCTTTCTCTAGCTTGTTCTGATTTTTACAGATCAGAAGAACTAGGAAGCTATGAGAAGACTTGTGTTTCCCCCCTTAAATTGGAGGTAACTACTGATACAGATTGAATTGAAATGAAAGTAATCATTGAGGTGGTGTTACACGGAGCAACTTGCAACGCCGAGCGTTGCGCGAAAAATCGATGCCGTGTAATATTGTGTCAAAGACGATTTTTCGCGCAATATTTCACTCGGCAACACGTTGCGAGTTTTTGATCTGGCTTCAAAAACTCGCAACG
>JANTNT010180730.1:0-18266 GCA_024752375.1 Entacmaea quadricolor
TCATTAGCTTCTCTTGTTACACGAGGTACACCAACATGGCTGCCATTGTTATTTAATTCTCCAGGGATTGAGTGAAAATGCTCTACAGTCCCTGAAAAAGTTTGGACATAATCACTGAATGATGTATAGCAGACGAAGAATTTTTTTAACTTTATTTGGTTATTACGTTTTTCAGTGCTAAACCTTTCACTTAGTTTGCATCTCCCCAAGGTACGTACAACATTCCATTATGCTTTATTTTCTTGAGTTTACTCTCGTGTTATTTTTTACTTGATGACTTAGGTTAAGTCCAGAAATGCTGATCTACTCTCTTTCATATTTTTTTAAGGTGTATAAAGTTCTAAAATATGTTCTCACATTGTTTTATAGCTAAATTATAATTTATGTAAGGGTTAAAAACTGTATTCAGTAATAAAACCAAAAAAATCCAGCTGCAAATCAAGTCATTAAATTATATGGAAAAGTTTGTCAATGTTCAAACTTTTTGGTGAGTGTAACGTAACGGCACACTTGTACACAATGTGAGGGCTATTGCCAAAAAGGTCAAGGTATTACCACAAAAATTGCCCAGTATAATTATTTTGATGATCTCTTTCTAAAGAAATACATTTCTTTGAGATAAAATAAATTTGCAATAATAATATATTATTTGCCTTGGTCCTCCACTCATTTTGAACATGGATAATTGTGCTGTGTTGTGGCTGACTAGGATTCTTTAAATGGTTAACATGATTAAAGTATTACCTTACAGACCAATACATTGAGTATTGGATGACGCAGGATTGTACCATGTGCTGGGTTGACATGTCTTCCACATGCCGTACATGTAACCCTTCTTGGTAGACCTTAAAATAAGAACATTCATATATTACATACAGATGACGACTAGTGTAGCACTAGGTTGGACTGCGTCGGTGTATCTAAGTAAAACCAAATGTGTTGTAGTAGATAATTTTTTCGTCCAAAACGTCAGTTTCCTATATCCTACCCACGGTGAAAAAATTATCTACTATGACACATATTATATACGTCAGTAGTTACTTGGGCGATTTGGAATGATTTTCCATGCAACAATGCACACACGGGACAATTTTCTTTGCAATCTCTGTCACAGCAACATGCATGCTGCAAGTTTTTGAATTTCCTTCAAAATCTTGAAACATTATATGGAGAATTTTGTTGTGTAAAGGTGATGTTACACATGGGACGATTTGCAATGATGATTCAGAACACTGTTGCATGGAACATTGTAGAGCAGATTTCGTATGACTGTGAAAAAACACGGCACGTGACATAGTCACGGCACGGATTCCTCCAATCATACAGGGCAAAACATTTCAAGTTAACGTGTCATGTCATCGAACACTCAAACGGCTTCTTTTGCAAGCCAATCGCAAGGCGCGCACGTCAATTCTCATCCAATCACATTGTGTATCACGGTATGACACGCCACGGCACGGCCGTATTGACATTTGCTCACGGAAGAAACATTTGCGAAACCCAATCAAAATGTGGTGTTCACGGCACGGTCACGGCACAGCACGTTCAGGACGTACTTTTTTCACAGTCATACGAAATCTGCTCTAATTGCAAATCACCCAGTGTAATATCATCTTAACTACTGCAGGAAACATGCACATAGAACAGTTTTTATGAGTGGGAGATGCACTGTACCAAGTCTCATAAATTACTTTAACCCATTTAGAAAACAAGAAAACAGACACAAAGAACAAGCTGCAAGGGAGACCTTTTAAAGCCCATAAAGGTCAAAAGGTAAGTATTTGATCTGACTTATCAAATGTCTAAGCTACCGTATTTCCTTGCCTATAAGGTGCACCTCACTTACATGTATAAGGCCCACCCCCAACTTAGGCAAGTTACTGAACTTCTACTTGAGTCGCAAAAGTTGAATCCAAAAACTCACTTATAAGGCACACCTAAAACTTCACCTTTTCCTCGTCAGGAATTTTTTGGGATATCAAACACTGAAGAGTAATCATTTGATCTGTAGCCATGTTGTTTTCCGAGGGCTGGAAACTAGTCACACCTTCAAATTCAAGCCTTCAAAAAATTGTTTTTTTTCTTAACATGAGTGTTTGTTAAGAGTTTGATCAGCATTACAACAGTTCATTTACGTAAACAGTGTTTATTTCGTAACAATTTTTTGTCGCCATGTATAAGTTGACCCCCAAATTTTGAGGTAAAAATCTCAACTCAAAAGGTCAACTTATACACAGTAATATGAAACCAGTAATATAGGCTACATGGATATTACTTTATTCCCCAAGGTACTTACCATCTTCATCAAGAGACTCATCAGATTCATAAGTTTTGCTTTTCTTTTTCTTCTTTTTCTTTTCCTTTCTTGTCTCTTCTTCGTGCTCTTCATCTTGGTAGCCATCTTCCATGTCATCCAGTAGACCACGATAATAGTCATCTGAGGGGCCAGCCTTAACTTGTATTTCCTCTGAGGGAAGAAACAAGATAGTGGTATCCTCACCCTCCTCAAAATTGGCTTCTCCATTTGGCAGTTCTTCAAAGATAGCTTTTGGTAGAGTATCATTATCATCATCATCATTATTCATTTGAGTTGTTTCATCTTCCAGTGAGTTATTTTTTGACTGTGGTTTTTCATTTTCCTCTTGTTGCTCATAGTCATCATCATCATCATCTACTCTATATCGCAAGATCTTTCCAGGCTTTCTAAAATATGTAACCAAGTAAAGAAATATATATTTAACATTTGAAATATATATTTAACATTTGAAAGGTCAAAAATAATTATCCATTTCTGCAAAAAACTATAAACAATTAGCAATAAATTAACTGGTACAACTAAAAATACATTTATATTTATCATTATAATATAGATTTGATAGTACATGCTCTCTGATTGACTAAAAAACTATGTTTTACCAGGTTATATAACATAGAAAACCTATGTTTTATCGTTTTAAATTGCTTGTTTTGGCCATAAAATTGCAAAGAAACTCGTCTTTGAAGTTGAAATATTGCGAAAAACGTTTGTTATCTGATTAAGATTGTATTGCTGGACAAACAAATATAAAAACAATCGTAAAATTTAAAAAGTAATCATTTTTTGAGCTTTTGTAGCTCGAAATGCTTGCCTTTGCCATTGTTTACCATCTTCGCGCGCCTAAAATCCATATTATAAAGCAAATGAAGAAGGCTAAGCCATGTTTTATACTGTGAGAAAACACTCAGGACATTTGAAAAACACTCGACAAATGTTAAATGCACTCGCCTACGGCTCGTGCTTTTAAACATTTCTCTCGTGTTTTCAAATGTCCTTCGTGTTTTCTCAGTATAAAACATGGCTTAGCCTTCTTTATTTGTTAAATATACAATGGCTGGTTATGCATTATATATAATAGTTATACAATGCTTTTGAGCGACATACCATGGGACATCCCATGTGTAGCTTGTATTTTCTTAGTGTACACACAAGCCTTTAGAACAGTGTGTATACAAAGAAAACACAAGTGACAAGTGGGATACTCCATGTTGTGCCATGAAAAAGCATTGTATAACTATTTTATCCCGCACCATAGAAAATAGAGTGGAATACTACAGAGTAGAATACCAATGAATATTCAACAGCTTTCCTGCATTATGATTGGCTGCATTTTCTTCATGTTAGCTCAGTTGGTAAATCACTGGTCTGTTGTGTGGGAGCCAAATGTGTCGTAGTAGGTAATTTTTTCATCGTGGATAGTACATAAGAAACTGACGTTTCGGACGTTAGTCCTTCGTCGGAGTCAATGTTGTGTGGGAGGTTGAGGTTCGATTCCCAGCTGGACCAACACTCAGGGTCTTAAAATAACTGAGTAGAATGTGCTGCCTTTGCTATAACATCTGCAAGGGTTAGAACTTCATGTGGCTCGTATGACCATGTTAATGGAGGTCCCGTGCATTTGATTATATTCATAAATTGTTAACATGTTAACATTACATTACTATGGTCTGGAATAAATTGTGAAATAAACACTCCTGACATTTAAAGCACTCAAGAAGTTACTATAAATACTTTGATATAGTACACATATACTTTGATATGTTTTTTAAGGTAGTTCTGGACCCTTGCCACTACACTCCCTTCTTGCGCAAAGCATTTTCATAGAAAATAAAAAAATTATATAAAAGTTGGATCATGTTTTATCCCAAAAACAAGCTTTGTTGATGTTGTATGCTTAAAAACTGTGTATTGAAGAGGAGTGCTTGCTAAGTCACTATTACCCGGTACCCTACCAAAAAAAACACTCAATTTATAATATTTTGCAGTCTTTTATTCATCTAACGTAGTTAGCGCAGTGACCCCATTTTTTTTTTAATTTTCAGATTTGGAATTTTAAAGTCTTTCAAAATAGAGGGAAAAATCACCTCTTTTTTGACAAGATCTTAATTTTTCAACATTATACTAAAAATTTATTGGTGTTTCAACTGCCTTTGTAAGCCAAGAAATATTTTTCGTAGTTTCTCAGTTGCATAAATAAAAAATATTTTAAACAATAGATTTTCTTAGTACAGATTTTTAGTTTTGTTTTAAACCCTTGTAGTTTATCATAAATGCTCTTTATTCTGGCTTATTTATGAAGTTGTTTTTACAAAAGCTTGTACAAAAACTGCCTAAGATCAACCCCCTCAACTCCAAAATGAGCAGGGTGACCCTCCTTTTTATTTCAAATTTGCTTTTACTCATAAAGTTCTTCTTATACAAAAAGTTTTGGTTCTGAACTACCTTAGTTCAGAGTATACACACTATCAAATCTATATTATAATATTTAACCTGTATTTAGAGATAACAAATACCTCTGGTATACTTAGTAACATACCTTTTAGATTTCCTAGCAATTATGTCAGCCTCTCCCCCGCTATCAATATTCTCATTTTTTTCTTTATTTTCCTGCATCAAAGAAAAATCAAATAATTACACCCAATGCCAAGGAACAGAGTTAAGTCATTTAACCTGTGCAACAGATACCTAATAAGCAATTTTTGGATGAGGCAGAGTACGATATGAAGGATCATGCAGACCTTGGTGGTTGTTATCTGCCTGATAGCTGAATCTAATAATTGTTTTATTAATTTTTCAAAATATATTTGTAACATAAATTAAATAAGATTAAACTTGCTTTATTCACTGAACCATATGGTGTTTACAGGTCTAAGGGAGCGGTCATTATTTATGATTAGGTAGGGGGTGGGTGATTTTCAGGAGGGGTTATGGAATTTTGGAGGCGTCTGAAGGAGGGGTTAGTAATTTTCCTCGGCAATTGAAGGAGGGGTCAAGAAAAAATAGTTTTTGGCAAACCCCAGAAGGAGGGGTCATGAAAAACATTTTCATGGCAAGGGAGGGGTTGCGAGAATTTATGAATTTGAAGCAAAAAATCACCCACCCCCTACCTCACCACAAATAATGACCGCTTGCTAAGAGCCAAATGAAAATAAATATGGTTCGACATCAGAGTACAGCCACAAAAATTGTAGGACGACGACGTCAGGTCATGGAGAATTGACCAAGCCAATGAGAAGCGAGTATAAATTTTGAAAAAATAATAATAGACATTAGTGGACTCCAATTTCACTGTTTTTATTTGACTATTAAACTTTGTTGCAACCACTCTAATTCAATCCACATATTCAATTTTTGAAAAAAATAGAGAATATTGAGAAAAATTGGACCAAGGAAATTGGAGTGGAGAAATAATGGGAAAAAGGAAAGGATTGAAAGAAATTCAATGCACTGAGACATGATTACATCTGATGTGACGTTTTTTAATATTTGGGTTCGAAGTTTACGCTTATTAAGTCGAAAGTCAAATGATAAATATAACGGAACTCCACGCAGTCTACTACTACCGTTCTAAACAGGTACTTCCATGTTAAACTGTCTGTTTGGAAAAGCCTTACATTGGGAGTAA
Organism: Entacmaea quadricolor; assembly: GCA_024752375.1. NCBI lineage: Eukaryota > Metazoa > Cnidaria > Anthozoa > Actiniaria > Actiniidae > Entacmaea > Entacmaea quadricolor. The sequence continues at coordinate 5,943 of JANTNT010180730.1, forward strand.
TACGATTTAGTATATTAGAGGATTCTTCTCAGACCATCGATTATCAGAGATTAAAATTCCTTTTTTATGTGGTAATTGATAAACGATGACCACGAGGTAACATTGTCAACACTGAAAAGAGGAATACGGTTTCAGCGAACGCCATCTTCTTATTGGCGGGTTTTAATTTACCGCCATCTTAGCTTGTAACATAAATGCAAACAAAACAGTGATGCATGACCGACTACGAACCAGAACTAAACTCACCGGTTTCGACGGCTCTTCTTGAGGGGTATGGATCTTCAGCTTCGATATAATGGAGTCAAGCTTCTTACTGTCAAGGAAAAACAAAGAGTGAATATCATTAAAAAGACTTCAACATGCCGCTTTTACTACCCTAATGTCAAACCACTACAAAACGTCTGTTAAACCGTTCCGTTCGAAAATACTTACCCTTTACTCCGAGAAGCTCTTGTTTCAGCCATTCTGCCGCTCAAAGCCTCGAATTTTTAAGGTTTTTAAAAGGGGAAAAGCACAAAATTACGCCGACTTCATTTTTACAGCTTCGAATTCTCATCAACTTTTGCGCGGACAGTTTTGAAGCTTCTGCGCATGCGCATTCCAAAGTCCCGGATGTCGGATCACGCACGGATCAATGAGGGATTAATATTATCCTAATATTATTTATCAAGATTATATCAAAGGTTATATAGAAATGTATTGTGATTATGCTAATGACTTAATGCAAATTATTGTTTATATTTATCAGCATTGATCTGTTTTGAACAAAAACAAATTTATCATAATTATCACAAAATTTATTATCAGTAAATATTGTTTCAAAGGGGTGTAAATCAAATGCTTTTAAGTATCCAATGTCTGTTGTATTGTAACATTCATTTCAAAAGCATAAGAGTGGAAGGCAATAAACCCTTGCAACAAAATCCAGTGGTCAATGTCTAATAGTAAATAAAACAAAAGAAAACAATGGAATCAGGGTCTACTATTATTTTTTCAAAATATATACTTGCTTCTCATTGGGTGAGGACCCCTCAATCAATTCTTCATGAACAGATGTCATCGTCCTACAATTTTTGTGGCTGTACTCTTACATCATGGCATGTTTGTTTTCATTTGGAACTTAGACTAAGTTATAAACATCATATGTAGAGATTGTCTAAGTAAAAGCAGATTTGTCAAGATTTTGAGAAAGACAACGACAACTTTTAGTTTATAGGCATACATGTATGTAGAGATGGTTCAATGAATAAAGCAAGTTTAATCTCATTTATTTTGTTACAAATATATTTTGAAAAAGTAATAAAACAATTATTAGATTTGGCTATTGTATAACATGAAGAATTATGCAAAACCAGTATCCACCTCAGCCTCTGGCTTCAACAGCCACCTAGCTCGGTCTGCATAATTCTTCATGTTACACTCAGCTAGCCTCACCCAGTGATTGCTTATTAGACTGTTCTGTTGCACTGGTTTATTGCAATCACTCTAATGTTAAAATGATTGAAATATGTGAAAAAAAGATAAAAATTAAGGGAAAAAGGGAAATTAAAACTAATAATTTTTGGATAACAATTTATTTATCTTCATCTATATTTGATAAATATCAAACTCAATTGTCCTCTCTACAATAACAGGGATGGAGATATTGGGGACCAGGGGGGCACTTAGGGACTGGTCATTATTTAAGTCAGAGAGGGAGGTGGAGGAGCAATTAGGGGGTCCTGAAAATTTTTGGAGAGAAATTGGGGGGTCTTGAAAGCTGAGAATGACATTTAAAGGGGGGTCCTGAAGTCCCTTTGATAACTTACAGTCCCAAAGGGGGGCTCCTGAAAAAAATTAATGCTATCAGAGTGGGGTCTCGAAATTTTTTGGCATCAAAGGCAATTTCTCCTCCACCCCCCTCTCCGACTTAAATAATGACCGGTCCCTTATCACAATCATCGATTAATATCATAATTGTTCATCATTATCGTTATCGTCATCAATATCAACACGGTCATCACAACTACCGCCAACATTACCATCTGTGTGATCATTATCATCATCATCAACTGCATTGATCATCATCGTAATCGTCATCATCAACTGCATCAACACTACCACAGAAAGTTCCCATCAACATGGCGGCTATGACATCATCAAACCCATATTTTATTGTCGATCCATTCGTATCGCGGACAGTTTCTGTACACCAAAGTTACTGGAATTATCTAGCGGCTTACTATAGATTGTTCCTAATACCGTCACTGAGTTATATTGTACGGTAGTGTACTGTTGTTTACTGTACTGTTGTTTACCGTACTGTTGTTTACCGTACTGTTGCTTACTGTACTGTTGTTTACCGTACTGCTGTTTACTGTACTGTTACTTACTGTGCTGTTGCTTAATGTACTGTTGCCGCTGTGCTTACCGTACTGATGTTTACCGTAATAATGTTTATTGCTGTTATCTTTACTGTACTGGTTTTGTTCTTGTCCTTTCAGCTCTAACAACCTTTTAACCAGACTAAGGGTAAAAGGTATACCTTGATAGCTATCTCCCTCACTAATCAAACATGTACTATAGACTAACACCTGTTACTGAACGACATAAACGAGATAGGTTATTGGGTGTTCCATAGTCCTCTTTTATAACACCTGTTTTACGCTATCATATATTCCTAGATACTATCGCCCCTTTGTTAACTACACATATTAGCATGCATATATGTATTTTGAAAATTATACCAAAAAGGTCGAAATTATCAGGGCTGTTTTAGGTTGCATTTATTATTTTTTTAATTGAAAAGGGTGTTTAAGAAAATCCGCTTAAAAAGATCCTCAGGGTGTTTTGTCGTAACTGAAGACATTGAATCCGGTCGTGAATTTGCGGTCACGGTCTGACGCCCTGTGTTTTAACTTTTTGTACGCGGCCTTTTACAATATATACTGAACATCACATTTCCTTGACACAAAAATCAAAAGCTAAAAACATATGAAGTAGTTTAAGCTGAATACAACCCCCCTCCCCCCAATGTTTTCTTTATTCAACGTAAAAACGTGTCATCAATTAGCTTTAATGTTTTTCATTTACGACCTAATGATGAAGTTATAAAATATTCAACGAACTGAAATATTTAAAAGTTCCGATATCAAAAAAATAACATGGTCACGTAGCAAATATTCAGATGATTCTTTTAAGAACTGTAGCATCTTTACAAAAAACTACACTGGCCCAGGATTGGTTTAGCGTTATTATGAAGCTGAACTTGTCCGCATTTTGTCCTACGTTCATTAATTTGCTAAACCACCTTAAAATTATTGTAGTTTAGCGTTCTTTTAGAACAAATATTTCAGGAGTTATTGTTTAATTCCTTTTATAGTTTTTCTTCTAGCTTTATGTCAAAATACTTTAGAGAGTTGAAAAATGTCTAAAGCAAACTGTAAATGTTTACTGTCGAAAGCCAATCCCTTGAGCTTTCTTTTGACCGAGTTCAGAGTTTAACATACATTAAACAAAACTTAATATTCAGATTATACTAAAAACTCATACATTTATTTCTCTTGGGAATCCGACTATTTCTAGATAAAGTAAAAATAAAGGAAAAAGTTAAAAACTGTCAGATTCAGTGTTTGTTTTCAAACCGTAAGGTGTTTTTATTGAAAGGTAATGAGCAATTCTAAATTGAGGTGCACGTCATTTCGGTAAACTTATCAAATAACAACATATTTTGATAAAAAGTCTTTGGCATTGAAAACATGACATATATTATATCCCATTAAGAGAACTATACAACTATCAGAACTATTAGAACAGACCAGACGTCTTACGCCTTTATTTAAATCCTCTTCATGAACGAGCATTAAAGAGCTAAGCGATTGAACGTGATCGGTGTAAATGAACAAACGCCTTGAAGGTTTCAAAACATGTATATATATAAATGAGAACTGACTCGGCATTGATGCAGTTAGGCAAAAAATTACTTCTTCTCTAGCATTTTAGTAGTTAAGGGGTTAAGAGGCTACAGCTAAAACAAGGTGATCTTTGTAATGTTATTTTTAAAGACGAGGCCTCGACGGTGAGATAAAAAGGTAAGACTAGAAGCATGCTTTTTGTTTATTAATGCCAACAAGTGAAGATTATATTTTTTCTATCCTTAATCAACATTTGTTTTCGTATTATTGCATGTGATCATGAAAGAAGAATAAGTGATAAAGTAATTTGTTTTCGTATATTATTATTGTATGTAATCATGAAGGATCGATGTATGGATATCGTGTCCTCGATAAGTAGACCCTTCTGGTGGGGGTCAGCTAGCAGACCACACATGTAAATAAAGTTGATTGTTAGTGTTATAATTGCTGTTGTTGCTGTTGTTGTTGCTGCTGCTGCTGCTGTGGCTTTCAAGTTTCTGTTGCTGTTGTTGCTGTTGTTGTTGTTGTTGTTGTTGTTGTTGTTGTTGTTGTTGTTGTTGTTGCTGCTGCTGCTGCTGCTGTGGCTTTCAAGTTTCTGTTGCTGTTGCTGTTGTTGCTGTTGTTGTTGTTGTTGTTGTTGCTGCTGTGGCTTTCAAGTTTGTTGTTGTTGTTGTTGTTGTTGTTGCTGCTGTTGCTGTTGTTGTTGTTGTTGTTGCTGTTGTTGTTGTTACTGATGTACGCTAATTTATTCCTATTGTTATTTTATTTCCTATTGTTATTTTATTTAGATAAATTATAAATTATACTTAATTTTGGTTAATAAAAAGAAAGTAAAAGATCCCGCCATTTCTGGGTTGTTTTTTCCCCGCCATTGAATGCTATGTCATCACTACAGAAAGTGACTTGTCAGTCTTCTTTGGTGCAATGGAAAGGGAATCTTAACAATGCCGATAAGCTGGAACTGCTAATTTTAAGAGAATGCTTTAAACATTTTGATCAAAGAATCCAATCAATATATTACGCACAACTATAACTTCTATCCTAATCATTGATTCAATAGGAGAGATCTAAATAAAACAATTTTCTAGAATCAAGAGAAAATAAGGTAAGAGAAGGAATCCCTGGTACCCTATCATATCAGCCTTTCATGCTATTTTTAGAACAAAACCTACTTTTAGTTCAGTTACCAAGCCCGCGCGGCCACCGATCTGACCAATCATGTTCCGTTTCCAAGATAAATACGAATCGAAAAATAGAACGAAGGGCTGATATGATGGGTAAAGAACCCAGTACCAGGGATTTCTTCTCTTACCACATTTTCTCTTGCTAAAATTTATCAGGTAAATACGCAGGGGTAATAGGAAAGAAATTAAATGAGAATTAAAACGAGAAATAAAATATGCAAATAAAATGAGAAATAACTTAAATTGTCAAATTGTTGTATTTTGTATATTTTTTGCATCTTATTATTTATGTATATAATTTCATTTGGTTGACTATGCTATGCACCGCCGACTTGTTCTCTATCGCTGGTATTAAGGCCGTATCAATTCTTCAGATAGATATCAAATTGTTTTTTATAGTATAGCTATTTTTATCGAATCACTAAGAAGATAATCTTTTTTGAAGTAGAAATATATTTTTTGATGATCTGAAAAAAAGAGCTAAAAAAAAAAAAAAAGCTGAAAGATATAGAAGGCGAACGTGGGCAAAATAGTATATTGAAACGGTGAGAAAGTCTATTAAAAACCTTAATTTGTACCTTATGCATTTAAAAGATCTTTAATAATCGACTGAGCACGAAGTAAAAACAAATAATCGTACTAAATCTTTGAAGAATTTTCGGCCGAATTTTCGAAACGAATTGGAATTAAGAAAAAGCTAATCCTTTTACATTAATAATCTTCGATATATGACATCTTTGTCCAACAAACAGTAACTGCTTTTGCCACGAGCCGATGGCTCGGAAGAACAGGCAGTCTCATTCCTGCATCCTCAAACGTCAAAACGCAATCTCGTACCCAGAGCCCACGTAACTTTCGGCCTGCGGCGAAGAACGAGGGCTCTGGTACAATCCAAACCGGAACAACAGATTTCTTGTGGATCCTATTTTAGGGCGCATGCGTATTTTTTATTCCTCGAGATGGGATTGGCTCGTCCTAAAACCGGATCCACAAGAAATCTGTTGTTTCGGTTTGGATTATACCAGAGCCCTCGTTCTTCGCCGCAGGCCGAAAATTACGCGGGCTCTGGGTACGAGATTGGTCGAAAACGTTGGGCGTTACTGTCATTGTTGATACAGCAGTTTTCGTTTATGGAGCGGGTAAATAGGTCAAATTAATGTCCGTTAATGATGTTCGATTGAAGTAAGGATCTCCAAGCAAGGAAGGCATGCACCTTTCAAGTAATGAACATCACCTTTGAAGCGAAAATCCTTTGAATTTGTATTTCTTCTGCAGTAAATAATAACCTATAAGCAAATATATCCAACTGAGTTGATTTAAACTTTTAAAAAACATCATCATTAAATAGTACATGACTAGACCATGACCAATGCTACCAAATAGTTGACCTGTAATTCCTTTCGGGGGACGCGATCTGTTTAATTTCTTGAGTTTATTTTCACATTGCTGCTTGGTTGAAAGGAGTTAAAGCCATGTGACCTCTTAGTGCAAGTTGCCAATTGTATATATTAATCAATTACCGGCAAAAAAAAAACTTCCCGTTATAATGACCATTGTCAATTCACTACCAGCTCATTCGACATCCCTAGAAAAGTATATATTCCACTGATGAAGATGTTTGACGGAAAAAATCTTGAGTGCTTTTAAAAGCATTTTAGTTCCGCTTGAAGTTAAGAATAAGCCGACGTGGCCTTCAATTTCTAATAGACACCTAGAAAACGTAAGTATCCAGCAGAAAACACAAATTCGTTGTTGTTTGTTTGTTTGTTGTTGTTAGATTTTTGTTTGTTTGTTTGTTGTTTTTGGATTTTTCAATACGGACGCAAATCTATTTGGTTTGCCAGCTTTAAGCTCGTTGGTTTTAAGACCTTTTCATTGGTAGTTTGCCACGAAGCCGACATAAAAAGATATTTGACTTTGGTTTTTGTTGGTTTAGTATAGCTAAATGAGTCGGCCAGACTAGCACAACTTAACCTGAGAAAGCTAAAAGAAAAAACAAATCAAATCAAAACAAAAAAAGAAAGAAAGAAATAATGAAAGATAAAGATAAACAAACAGGGGAAAGAAACGAGTGGCTGGAATAGGCGAGTTGCCTTACTTCTTTACGAGTTCCCATTTCCTTGTTTTTCTGTTAATTAACTTAAAGCTAAAGGACCTTTTCTAGCAATAGACCTTTCCCTAATTCGCTTGAATGCCATGAAACAATTGTATCAAGACGAGGCTGAGCTTGATAAATACAGTAAATGTAAAGAAGATTCAAGTTCGTATAGTCTTGGAACCATTTATTCGTGGTCTCGAGAGAGGAGTATTAAGGTGTATTTCATTAAGTTTTGTTGCTAAGGCAACAAGCCTCTGATTCTATGTGGCTCTTTTACTAATTTGAAAATCAAAATTTCTGGGGAAATGTTTAACGAGCACTTATGCATGGCTTAGTGGAAAATACATCCTATTTCTAGCTTGAAACTCGCCGTAAAAAAGTTTTAGTTTCCACTCGTAGGAAATGAGCTAGAAAAGGTGGTAATTTTAAAGAACTTTTTCGTTTTAAAAAACCATTTCTCATTTTAAAGAAACGTTTCTAATGACATAAAGAGGTATATTTTTCTACACTCAAAATTATCTTGACTTTAAAGTGCCACTAACAAGCAAAAAGGAAAAAAATGACTTAACTTTGTTGACGTTTCGAGTGTTAGCCCTTCGTTGAAGTAAAAAGGACGGCTTGAAAATGAATTAGTATTCGTACTGTTTATCTGGTTATTCGCAAAAAATAAAAAATAAAAAATTTAAAAATAAATAAAACTTGTTTTATCCCTTTTTTTTTTTTTTGTTTTGTTTTGTTTAATCTTTTTGCCTATCTTACCAGTTAAACCTGTTATTTATCTCAAAATAACACTTAAATGTCATCGATGCCTCGAGTTTTATTATTATATACCGTTTAGTCCCGGGGGGGGAGCACTCCAGCAGGATTTGATTGGGGCAAGAGAAAATGAGGTAGGAGAAGGAATCCCTGGTACTGGGTTCTTTACCCATCATATCAGCCCTTCGTTCTATTTTTAGATTCGTATTTATCTTGGAAACGGAACATGATTGGTCAGATCGGTGGCTGCGCGGGCGTGGTAATCGAGCTAAAGGTAAATTCTTCTTCTAAAAATAGCACGAAAGGCTGATATGATAGGGTACCAGGGATTCCTTCTCTTACCTCATTTTCTCTTGAGTGGGGTTGTTTCACTGGGATCCTAAAACGGTTACCCTATGACAGAAAAACTCAAATTCTTATACCCTGTTTATGACAAAGTATCGTTTCATTGGCCAACAAAAAATAGATGAAACTGTGACTAAGGATATTTGGAAAAATGGTAACCTGAAAATGACAAAATTTGGGAAAAAGGATACCCTGTTCATGACAAGAAACTCCAAAACCCATACCCTGTTTAGCAGATCATCCCTGTATAGTCCATATATGGGAGTACCACTCGGGCTTTTATTATACCAATTTATTTTTTTCGAAGGACGGAAATTGAGACAGCCTTTTAAAGTATACATACGTCAATTATGTTCTTAAATGCCCATATTTTGATAACTTCAGATTAATTTGTACAAAGTGGCTTGAAGCACGCCTGCCTTGAGACATCATGTAAAGTGAAATGTTTATATAAGAATAAGAATCAGAATTACGAAGGCTAGTAAGACTACATTTTATCTACAGATCTGTTTCGTGGTTGCCCACTCATCAGGTTAAGAACCACACTAATGGCATTTGTTTATATAGTGTTCCTTGGTAATCGTGCGTGGCTAGATGTTTCAAAGCGTGTATTTATTTGCATGCTTGCATTTCGTTGCTAGTTCAGATCGACTACTGAGCGTGGCAAACTCGTTGTGGCGCATAATGCAGTACTTCCCAAGCGCACACAAACCACAACGCTTGGCCTTGTTGGAATACGATGCGCCTCATCCAAAATTCTCCACTCCATCGAGTAACTGATCCCTGCTTTCCTCAATGACCATATATATCCACCAAGTTCAGTCTGATTACTATATGCCTGATTTGTGTGTGTGTGTGTGTGTGTGTGTATTAAAGCCGATAAGCACACTCTTCTCAACAAAAGATCTGAACTCATTTCTAAATACTGCCAGGGGAACAAGTTCTATTTATTGAACCTTAATTCAAGATCCAATTAATCTATTTCAGTATAGCGCCGGATATACGAGTACAAAAGATATCTTTTTTTATAATATGATTGACACGGTTTCCATTGTTATTCATCACGCTTTATTCGACATAGATACCGTTTTTACAACAGACTAACTAAAAGCCCGGGGAGGGATTTGATATTCGGACCAGGGAAAAGCGGGGTTGATGAATGGAATTCAATAGCTAATTACTTATTCAAGTGATTTATAAAAGTTTCCGTGATGTATCTAGACAGACAGACAGACAGACATACATCAATATGCAAAATCTGACCCTTTTGCAAATAAAACAAGTATATCAAAAACATAGTAGAAATTATTGTATTTACTGCACAAGACTAGATATATAGCTAACATACTACAACTTGTATTTACTGCACAAGACAATATAACGTTTCCAGAGTTGCAGGATAGTGGCTCTGTAATAGTATACGTTTTATAAATAAGAATTACGGAGGTTTGTTCGATTTCAATTTAATCTAGCTTCTAATACTGTTGAGCACTCTCGAGAGTAAATTTGGACCTACATAGATTATATATATATATATAAATATTTGTTTGTTTATTTATTTATTTATTCATTTATCCTTAATTCTTTTTAATTCTTTATTGATCCTTTTCAAATTATTGTTTGTTTTAGTTGTAACGCAAGAGCAGATAAAGGACTGAAGATAGAAATTCAATAACATCTTACTGTCACGCAATAGTCACGGAATTGTCACGCAACATGAAGAACTCGACTTTTCTTCCCACCCCATCTTCGCTTGGTCTTCACGCCCTCAAGGAGCCCACACAAGCATGGTACTGGGTCATCCGAGCGATAGTCGGGGTTATAACTATATTCAATAACACGCTTGTAGCTGTCGTCATAGCAACTCGTCGGCGCCTTCGGAACGTCAAGTCAAACTGGTTTGTCCTGTCTCTGAGCCTGGCAGACCTGCTCGTCGGTATCATCATAACCGCAGTCCAGCTTTCCGATGCAGTCTCACTTACAACGACTCCAGAGATCCGCTTCATCATTTATGATTTTTTAATGGATGCGACAATTTTAAGCCTGTGTACTCTGTCGTTAGATAGGTACAAAGCCATCGTAAGTCCACTGCACTACACTAACTACATGACGCAGTACAGGGCAGTTGTTCTGATAGTTTGTTCGTGGGGCATTCCTCTATTCGTGGCGCTTCTCCGAGTCATCATGATGACCACGGAAATAAAGACTGATAAAGAACGAGAGAAAATGTTTATTGTGATTCAAACGATCTTCTTTGTCGTGTTACCTTGCGTAACACTCAGTGCTTCGTATTTTCGAATTCTTTTGATAGTACGGCGACACAGTAGAGGCGAAAAGAAGATAAGAGCCCAAGTTGATTACAACTACTCTACAGATAGCAATCTTCATTCGACGACAGATGACGACAGTCGACCACCCAATTCCACCTCGTCGATCGAACTGTCTTCGGGAAGATACGGAAGGAAGCGACCGGCTGTCGAAGCTATAGAAGAGGAAGTCTCGGAAAGCACGGCTGCTCGTATAATCTCCGGGATCTTATCGCCGAAGCAGGATAAGTCATCGTTACCCGCGATTGGGGTTGTGATTATCCTCTACGACTGCTTCTGGGGCTTCGGGGTGTATTCGTACGTTTGCGACTCGTTCCTAGACATAAAGATTGGACAGAACACAAAACATATCATTTGGTTGCTCATACTCATGAACTCCGCGTTGAACCCATTGTTGTATGCAATTCTTAAAAAAGACATACGCAAAGAGATTAAAGCAGTCCTGCCTTGCTGTAAAACTAGCGAGAGTGGTACAGTCGATATCACTATAGAGGTGTCCCAACCAGTTCCGAGAAAATCAAGTCTAACACTTCCACCCTATTCACCTTCATACAGCTCTACTAGTCAACAAACGGGGCAATGTGACCAATAGGCCACGTTCGATCTATCAATATCTTAGCACGATAGCGAGGCTTCCAGGAATAAAATAATCAAAATACCACCTAAGGAAGAGAGTAAGAGAATAAAATTTTGGAAATTGTACAATAATGCTGTTGAGTTCGAAACTCGCTATTTTTCTAACCAAAATAATGAAAACAATACCTTTAGGTAGGAACGTCATGCATAGTAAATTCAGTCGATTCGTAACATTAATGGTACTTGGTAGTCGTATTTTTATATCTACATGATGTACCATGCGATGGATGTCTCGCAGTGAAACCAGAACCTTAAGATTTCGAACGTGCCCTATTCCAACCGTGCGCGTCTTCAGATCCGGCAATCTGAATTTCCACGTCCTATCACGTGACACACAACGTGACGTTTTACGTGAACAACGTTTTTTAATAGAAACTAGGAGCAGAGAAAATATGGCATATTACTGTGTGAAAGACACTCAGAGGTTTGTCAGTCACTGAGCGTTTTCACTCAATTCTGGAGAATTAAATGACAATGGCGGCCATGTTGGTGTACCTCGTGTAACCAGAGAAGCTAATAAGGAATGCTTTGAGGTACACCAACATGGCCGCCATGACGTCACATGAAAACGTTCTAAATATTTATGATACATGTTTGCGTTAAAGAAAAGCTTAAGAGCTACAAATTCGAAATCAGTTTAGTTACTTTGCTGCTTTTTTAATCAAAACATTACAGTGCGACATCGTCAACCGGGACCACTCAGACAACGAGAACCAATCAAGATGTAGAGTGAGAACTTGACCCAATCATGGGAGATCACAATCAGTAGAATCTTGGACTTAGCCAATCATGAGAGATCACAATCAGTAGAATCTTGGACTTAGCCAATCATGGGAGATCACAATCAGTAGAATTCTTTAACTCAGCCAATCATGGGAGATCACAATCAGTAGAATCTTTAACTCAGCCAATCACAGTGTTTCATTCCCACAGTCTCTTGATGACATCAAAATTGTTTGTCAGACATTATTCAGATCTTGGCTTGTTTACTTGCTCCTGATTGGCTAGAATTGACCAATCGCATTCATTGTTCTACCTCCCTAGTTACTGTTGCTACGTCGGACAAGCTAAAATGTATTCTTGAT
>JANTNT010180841.1:3435-18251 GCA_024752375.1 Entacmaea quadricolor
AAAAAAATAACACATACATGTTTTCTTTGGCTTAAAAACTTTGAAAATTACCATGTTTAGGCATCAAGCACATCATTAGAACTCTTCTGTAACTTCACAGGGACACCATACAGATATAAGAGGACAACGTAATAAAACATATAAACACAAATAAACGTATAAACAGTGATAAATGTAATGATAAAATTAAATGATGCAAGGGTATGGAGCAAACTGCTTGCATCAGATTTTGACTTCTGCTCCCATGTGGACTCAGTGAATTGCGCCTCATACTTGTCTTTATGTAGACCGTGCGCAATTACCTCCATTCCTGTAACCAGGAATGTATAAATCTTGTGGAAATGCTGGTATGTTACATAGCGCTCAGCCCATCTTGTCTTACAAAGATCGAGAAGTGGCTTTCTGATCTTTGCGTCTGGTATGTGTGTTATTAGAAGCCCTTCTTTCTTTGGACTTTTTTGTAATACAAACAGACCTGTTTCATGACATCGATCATGTTTCGTACATTGATAAGTCTGCAGGAATGTACAGTGATCAGATTGAGACAATACCCACTGCAGTTGACATAGGTGGCCAACGGTGCTTGTCGCTTGATGCAGGCTTGCAAACCAACCCTTTCACTAGACATTGCTTCAAGCGCCATCATATCCCTGACCACGTATATTGGCTGCATCTAGACCAGATGCTTCTAATGCTGCCAATATTTTTCTTGTAATGGCTTCTCAAGAAGTAGTTTGCAATACAATGAATTCTAGATCTAGAAATTCTTCTTTGATGTTCTTTTCTTTGTCAACAAAGCGAATAATTACAGGCAATTGCTCTGTATTGTGGCATGTTACTTCGTCTGCCATGATAGCGTAATATTTTGCCTCACTAATTTCGTCCATGCAGCAATTGTTTTTTATCATTTGATTTCCCATTACATCAATCATTTCGTTTTGTGAACTTGGAGACATGTAATGAGCTTATTCGCAAGGCTCCCGCTTGGACACCGATTTCTTAAATTTTTGTATATGGTCATGCAAATGCTTGTCTGAATGACTTAGTAAATCCAGTAAAGCTAAAAAGTTTCCAGGATTCTTACCATCAGACAAGCGTTGATGGTCACCTCTAAGCGCAATGTGTTGTCTGGCACAGAATAACACGGTCTTAGCGATGAAGCTCAAACACCTTGCGGTTTCACAAGATGTTTCTTTAGAGTTTATCAAACATTCTATTGCCTTATTGCATTTTTTTCTTTATAGTGAAGAGAGTGAAGAGAGAGAGGGGGGTTCGTTCGAACCAACGAACCAACCATAGGGAAGGGCCTGAAACCCAACTGCATTCTACGTTGTATTGGCTATTCTTTTCAATTATGAATGGCTAAAAGTGGTTTTAAGGGTGTTTTTCAAATTATTGTTTCTAACTACATATATCTATATTTAGAAACAATTTTGCAGGCACAAAGTTCTTTGGAATTATTTTAAAAATAAGAAAAAAACTTTCCAGCTGTAGATAAAAGCGAGAAACTCCATCCCTGAGGAGATAATTTTAAAAGGAAAAAGAAAAGTAGGAGAAAATGTTGGTAAGGTGATTGAATTTGCCGTTTTGCGGGAAGAAAGAACTGACGCGAAGTTTAATCTCTCTATTCGTCCGCGCGCGGTCCCCGCTGGCGCGTATTGAACGTTTAATGAGTAGGCAGTGACGGTCACCTTAATATATTATTAATATTTTACATGAGAATTTTTGGCGCCATGCACGTCTGAGGTCAATCGTACTATCCTTTTACTTTTCGCATTCCATAATTTGGATCAATTCCTGAACTCTTCCTAGTATGTTTTAAAGTAGAGTTTGTTTGAGTATTTTTTGGTTAATATTCCAATTTGATCAGAAATGGAGGCCCAAGGGGTTTTTGTTAGCTACCTTCTTTGTTTGTTTGTTTGTTTATTAGTTGTTTATTTTCTATTCATAAACACTGTATCGTTATTCCATGGTTTCAGATATAATAATTTCAGTATACTATATGCAACGGCTACACATAAATCCGTTTTCATAACACATCTAAATTTTGAAAACGTTAATGACGCGAAAAGACTTGACCCTTAACAGCTGTTGAAGGTGTTGTCTGGTCGTGTTACACTAACACAAACAAGCTTATGATGCTCTTATGATGCACTATAATTTGCCAAACTTCTAAATCCCATTAACCCACGTCACTAGAAAATATGGTTGACGTAGTAACTGACCCATCCATGAACTCTGTTTGCGAAGTCTTTTTATATACAAACTAAAAGTTGAGTAATACGAACCAACAAACTCGTACGCATGTGCACAAATCAACTGCTCAGTCAGCCCAATGATGTCCTGTGAGTTGTATATGTTTTCGTTAGAATGTTTTATAAAGTTTTTAGCAAACATTAAGTTGTAGCCAGCTTGTCTAAAAGGATCAAACCAAGTTAGGTTTTTCTCGTCGGTTGCTACATAAAGCCTCGAAGTGATATTTAAAGCGTGTCTCTTTTTTAACAAACGAAGCCAGTTATCTTGTGTCAGGTTTCTACTTGTAGGGTGGTCAGTGCGGCGAACGTGAATGGCATTATAAGGATACCCTATTTGTCTCTTGATGAACCTTAGACGCTGCCAGATTGGTTCTGCAAATGTTACGAATCTCATTAGCCAGTTATGTGCGTCTAGAGTTCGCTTTTTGTTTAGAAACAGCATCTGACGAAAAAACATCGATCCTTCCTCAAAATAAAGCATGCTTTCTGTTCTCTTTGACAACTCATCAATGATCCCCCAAAAGATTGTGTCGTTAGTATTTGAATATTCAGCCATGTCACTCTTGCAGCTTCTACGGTATGCGGGTATAGTCCTGATGTTGTGTAACCGATCTTTAGAATATTTTCTTAATGCATTCCATGCTTTGACATCGCGTTTGTTTGGTAAGGAATCTACCCAGGACCCTTGGAATCCATTATGGCACACCCGATACCAGGGCAAGTGTTGATGATCAGCAATGAATGTAGTGTGATTAGTAACAATCTCTTTGACTGGTAAAAGCCTTGACAACAGACTCAGGTTTATTATCTTGGATAGCGGTAATAGCTTTTCGGTAGGCACTTTATTGTATGCTTCGTGACTCAAATCAAAGAAACCAAGTTTCTTGATTTTTAATATCTGTTGGTGCGGTGCCATTGGATGAACAATAAGTGTTCTATTCAAAAGCTTAGCAATGATAACGGCATTTTCAAATGCAATTCTTTGGTTGTTCCATCCACCTCCAGGGGGTTGGTAAGTCAAATATTTCATTGATATCTCTTCATTACAAACAGCCCTCCCTTTGACAAGCACCTTTTCGCTATTGCTGCAGAAACCACTGGTAAAAAACTGGTTTTTTGATAGTTTGTGCATCGTTATCATAATAAACAACAAAACAATCAGTACAATATGAACAAACTTGGACTTTCTGATTCCTCTTACATGTCCTTGAGTTACAGCTAACATTCGTCTCCATGATAAGTCAGGCATAAGGTTAAACAGCGACGATTTGCTGTGTCCATAGTCAAAGGAATCTCTATGACTTGGCCATAAATAAAGGCTGTTAGGTCTCTTTGGTGGTAGGCGACTCATCCTTGAACAAATGTTCACGGGTCAGTAAAATGTATTTATTTGTAGTTAACAGAGCAGAACCTGCCTGAACCGCGCTATACGTTGAATCGTTATTGACACAAAGTTGAAATATTATTTGTCATTTTACAGAAAATGGTGCAAAGATCTAGATCCAACAAATCAAAATTATTATTAATTACTACGTCCAGCGGGTTTTTTTTTTTTTTTTTTTTTTTTTTTTTTTTTTTGGTGGTTTTTTTTTTTTTGTTTATTTTTTTGTGTTTTTGTTTTTTGTATATGCGTTGGGTAACTGTTTAATATCACGTGACACAATCAGCCATCGCCTCGATGAACCAAATCCACACGTGTATGAAATGATCATAAGGTATATGGGAAAACAGATCGAGCTCACAGAAAAACGAACAGATTTCGGAGTAGAACGACTACCAGTTTACTTTATCTTTGTATTTTAATTGCTGCCGTAAATAAATATTGTGATTGGACTGACAATATAAGGAAATTGAACAAATTGAAAATCTACCACAAGAATTATCAACCGATTGAAACATTAAATGACAAGGGAAAAAAGGAAAACTTTAGAAAAACAGTTACTAATACAAATAAAAAGTTAAGGTTTTAGGCCGATACCAGTGGTCACCCGTAATGTTTGTCAGAAAGGCAAGAAATGGAAAAGAAAGACCAGGTGATAATTACGTCATGATGGTAAACCAAATCTCTCTTGTAACCAAAACTGTTGCATGATCTCACCTCGCCGAACATGCAAGCGAAACGAAGGAAATGGTATTTTGTGCTTCTCTTAATCTTTGCTTTGCCTTGTTCGTTTTGTTCTTTACGATCATTATAACATTAGGTTGCTGTTCGTGTTGGTTTGACTACTATTCTATGACTGTTGGACGAGAAAGAACCAAGGATAAAGACACATGGTAAGTACAACAAACAAAAAGTATTTCTTGTTGCTTGTTTGGCGTTCATTTAATAGTGCTTTTCTTTTTCACTAGCCAAGTAAAAATAGATGACGGTCAGCGAACGTTAAAGTGATCAGCGTCATAGATCGAACAGGTAATCATACCGTGATGTTTACGATACATATAGAAAAATATATTAGAAAATATTAAAGGATTTAATAAAGAAACTACTTCGTATTGTTCATGTGATATCTTAAATATTTAAATTAGGCATTTCATGGTATTTCACAGCATGTATATTACGTACATGTTATCAGAGACCGTGTTGGGGGGGGGTGGTGGTGTTATAGGTCCCACAATCTACTCCTCCCTCTACTTTTTTCCAAACGTTGGTCAAGTTAGTAAAAATAAGCTGTCATCTAATACTAGTACACTAAATATTGACATATCTTAGGTCCCTGACCATACTAGTTGATCAGTGTATGCATGTATGCATGCATTGTATTACTAGTTGATCACTATATATGTGTGTGTGTGTGTGTGTGTGTGCATTTTATTTTTAGTTGATCACTGTATGTATGCATGCATGCATAATTCTACATGTTGATCAATATATGTATGCATTTTATAACTAGTTGATCACTGTATGCATGCATGCATTATATTACTTGTTGATCACTTTATGTATGTATTATACTGCAGTTGCATATATACTAATTGATTACTTTATTCATGCATTATACTACTAGTTGATCACTATATGTATGCATTATACTACCATGCAATCAGGGGCGTAGCGAAAACCCAGAATCAGGGGGCACTCAAAAAATCTTAAATTAAAAAAAAAATTCCCTATATATTTCTTAAATTTGCCAAAATTTTTTGGGCGACGTGCCCCCCTCGCTACTCTACTGCTACCAATTGATCACTGTATGAATGTATAATACTACAGTTGATCACTGTATTTATATATTCATTTCTAATTGATCACTGTATGCATGCAATATGGTACTAGTGCAAATAATTGTATATCAAGTCATGGTTTCTTTGAAATAATTGTTGCTAATGGCTAGCGGTTAGTGCTACTACCGCACTTGTGTTTCCGAGAAACGTGCGCCGAGACATGTAGCTTTGTATTCGGGTTGAAAGTCGTTTGTAAGGACAAGGTTTTTGAATAAACACTATATAATGCCTTCATGCAGTGCATGTACTCAATACATTTCTGTATATTTCAATTCTAGAAGAGAAGTACTAACCCTAACCTTAAACGAGAAGTTACTTCAGTTATGAGAACCAAATCTACCTAAAAAGACGAAAATTGCTAAAACTGAAGTCCATATTTTTTTAAATATGACAATACCGTATAATGTATAAATAAGCAGCCATAAATTCACAAATTTAGCGTCTCAAATCTAAAGCTTGATAACTATCTCGGTTAACTATCCCAATTAATGTTTTTACGAGATTTTGTATCGCGATTGACAAAGGAATTTTTGTTGACCATAATGTCAATCGAAAGACAAGTAAAGTCGATTTTTTTCATGTGTTTGAAACTAATGAAATAATCGTCACCTGGCCACGTGATCTGCCATTGACCAATAGTATGGATTGTATTTATGACACGGTTTCGTAATCTCTGGTTAAAGAAAGACACCCTCTGCTAGTAAACCCATCTTACCGGTCACCAGGTTATTTGGATTTCATCACCCGTTAAATCATTAAGTGATAAGAAAGCCTTACCGTTAAATAAGAAAAACCAAAATGAACTTGAAAGGTTTGTGTTTTTCCCTCAATTTATCCGATTTACATACCATCAATCTCTCGTGTTTTTTACTCCTACCAAAACTTGTGAGATAATATCAGATCTTGTACTGAGTGTAATAGGCCGGGAAAGCAATACTGACATGCACGGCCCTAAGAAACGTTTTAGAGGAAGTTCATCTAGTTGTTAAGAAGCTCATTTGTTAACATGTTAAAAATATGTGGTACATAAAATTTATTATAGGACAATTATAGAATAATTTCACGAATTTAATTTGACTAATTTGTTTGCATGTGTAAAATTACTGTTTTAAAAATAACAGCTTGTTTATTCAAGATTTTACAATTAAAAATTGATATGTTTATTTTAAAAATATTGCTTTATTGTTCAGTCTTTTGATTTTAATTATTGTTTTAAATTACATGAAATTATTCATCTATAATCCAATCCAAGAACTTTATTTCAGGAAATAACTTATATTATATTTTATTCTATTTCAGAGTTCAAAGAAAAGTCCATTATCGTTTTACCTACCAGTCATTATTCACGTTACTGCTTATCTACGAGAGCAATCAACTGTTACAAGTTGTTTGTTATAATTTATATGTTGTTGGTAATGCCTTGTATCGAAGCCCATCGGCACTGGATACCTCGTAAGCATGAGATGGGCCATAATGTACGGGTCGGCCCACATCATACCTTCCGGCGTCAAGAATTTTCAGAAAAACTGCGTTTTGAGGTATTGTACGATGACAGCATGAACGACCTCAGCACAGCAAAAAGAGCACTTGTTCGTGAAAAGTTGATACCCGAAGCATTAAACTACTTCCACAGCACTCTGAGTGTTAGACCGAGTAAGTTGAATATTAGACTTCAAAGGACCTGTCTAAACAACGCATACTTTCTGAAGAATGTACATGGAAATAAGATTGGGGATATACAGTTTTGTAAATTGGAATGCATTCCAACAAAATGTGGCCCCGTTACTGTTCCTAAAGAACATCTTGATCAATGTCGTATTTGTGACACAAGAGGAGTTGAGTGTCTGACAATGCCAGGATCGGAATGGACTGCTGGACCAGGAGTGAAAGACAAAGATTTTATATTATATGTGTCCTCTATACAGACGTCACATTGCTATGCTGCAAAGGCAGTTGCATACGCATCGTATTGCCAACAAGAACAGGTTCTTGATCGACCTGTTGCAGGGTTCGTTAACCTTTGTCCCAACAAGCTTGAGACAGATACAGTGCACTACTCCAACCTAGTTTCTACTCTTAAGCATGAGATTTATCATGCATTAGGGTTTAGTGCTGGTCTGTACGCATTTTATAGGAAAAGGGATGGATCTCCTTATACAAAAAGAGGAAAAAATGGCCTACCTCCCTATAACGAGAAATACAACCTTTATCAATGGAGTCCAAACGTTGTTCGGAAAATAGAGCGAAATAAATGGGAGGTACGTCATGGACATGTAACACACACAGTTCACATGATAATAACGCCAAGTGTACGGGATAACGCCCGCAGACACTTTAATTGTAACACCTTAGAAGGAGCTGAAATAGAAAACCAGGGAGGGGTGGGAACAGAGTTAACACATTGGGAGAAAAGACTATTTGAAAACGAGGCTATGACGGGAACTTATACACAGAATCCTGTATTTTCACGATTAACCCTGGCACTAATGGAAGATACTGGCTGGTATAAGGTGAACTATAGCATGGCTGATACACTTGATTGGGGAAAAAACCTTGGCTGTACATTTGCTAAATCGAGCTGCAAAACATGGATGGAGGAACACATGGAAAACATGCGGTCAGCGGAGCCTTTTTGTTATACTATTAAACAAACACCTTTGCGAATGCGTTGTACCCACAGCAAAATGTCAGTTGCGTTGTGTAATCTTCGCAGGTACGATGAGTCGCTACCAAAAGAGTACCAGTATTTTAGCTTTCTTACCGATGTTAAAAGAAGGGGGCACGAGGCGTTAGTAAGTGACACAGCGTATTTTGGCGGCGCCGTTGCTTTGGCTGATTACTGTCCATATTATCAAAAGTTTACCTTAAGCAGTAATGATGGAACAAAGCGAGAAAGCACATGTACGTTACCTGAAAACGCCCCGATACTTGAAGACAATTACGCTCTAGAGTATTATGGTAAACAATCAAAGTGTTTCGAGCAAGGAAGGCAATGGACCGCAAAGAAAGGACTACTAACAAGGACTATGCTAGATTGGGGGAGTGGTTGCTATAAATACCATTGTAATGATGGTATTCAAGTCCATATTTCTGATAAGACATTTTCTTGTTTTAAAGAAGGTCAACATATTGAGGTGAATGGATCATTAGGTGACTGGTCCATTAGTGGTTCCATTATATGTCCGTCCTGCAGACAGTTTTGTGGTGATACCAAAGGGTGCCCAATGGAAAATGATGGCGACAATTTAAGTCTAGACTTAGAGAAGGATGAAACAAACTCTGCAGGAGCAGATATTTTACATTATAATGAATATTGGACCGATTTTATGTGGCGATTCTGGTTTAGTATTGCTGTTTCAACCTTCTGTATTAATTAGTCGTCGGTAATAAAGTATGAATTCAATTTTTAGATTACGTCGAAGCTCAAAAAAATGATTCACATAGGTTGAAAATTTAAATTTTACTTAATATTTAACGAAGCGATTTGAAATAAAAACAAATGGCGTACACACACACACACACACACACACCAGTTTTATTTATTTTGGTTTCGAAACGCACTACGGAATTAAGGAAGGAAGGAACGAGCGAACGAGCAAATGAGCGAACGAAAGATGGATCGAATTGAAATCAAGCATGTTGATTTTTGTGGATGGAAAAAAACCTTCGAAGCAAGGAAGAGAACCAACAAATAACTCTTCTCACATGTGTCCTGAGCTCGGGAGTAGAACCCTTGACCTTAGCGGTGAGAGGCAACGTGATAGGCGAAGCGCATGCCATTCGAGTGAACGGACGAGTTAGTGAACGAGCGAACGAGAGAGTGAGTGAGTAAGTGAGTGAGTGAACAAGTGTTATGAAAAATGTCATAACAGGCAAGAAACACTTCACCTGTTAAAATACACTGATTGGTCAGATTCTATACCTGTTATGTAAATGAATTATACGCTTCAAAGCACTTATAATCAACAGATTATATAAATTTAGGACGAATGCCTGCCCAACTAAACATCCCCTTCCAAAGTTTCCCTTTTTTATTTTAGCTGTAAATTTTTGCGTTTTTAACGCGTTTCAAATTTTTTTCTTTGATCCATTGCTTCTAGCACGTCAACTTAGTAGAAATTCGAAAGTTAGTTAACAGAAAACTTAATGTATCAGAAATACAAATAATTTGAAACATCTTTACGTACAAGCGGAAATCTAGAACAAACAAAAGTGATGTTGTTCAGGGGCGGATCCAGCATTTTTAAAGAGGGGGTGCATTTTTTGATGGTAGCCAAAACAGTTAGCTATGGGAATCCGATCAAGTACTGCCGATTAAAGACCGTTAAAGGAGCATTTCAAGTATTCCCTTATTTACCAGCATGCAGCGAGCGCTTTTTTAAGATTAACCTATTTACATAATTTGCTTGCTAAGGGTCGCAGCTGTTCGCAGCTATTTCGAAAGAGCTGAATGCGCGCGCATAACTGGAATGCTCACTATAGGTGACTCTAATCAAAAAGATCATTCGTAAGTAATTTTTGTCGCCACCATAGGCTTCCTGGTCCCAAAACGATTAAAGTAACAGACACGCGTGTTGTGCTGGTTTTCCCGCCACAAATACAACCACAGCCTTCCCGGCTCAAAAACGATTGAAAAAAAAAAACGTTTATATTCGAGAAAAGCTTTCACCGTCGTCCAAAAGGGGATGCATCCGCACTCAATGCACCTCGCCTGGATTCGTCCCTGTAGTTATATATTTAAAAAACGATGTTTTATCAAATATAAAAACCCGAGGCGTAGCCGATGGTTTTACATACTTGATAAAACATGATCAGCGAGTTTTTGAAATGATTTAAGTGTCATGAATAATTCATAAGCTTTTGGTCAAAGAGGTCGCCCATACACGTCACGTGCAAGGACCTTTATGCTTTGGTAGAGAAATGAACGTCACTGTCATGAGCAATGACTTCAAAAGAGACTCCCACATGGTAAAGATCACATTGAAAGTCATGATAGAGGTGCTCGTCGATGCCATTTGTGGGTTGTCAGTAATAAAATGAAAGGTCGATCGCTTCTCCAATTGTTTGGATGAGATATTGGAGGCTCTGTTTATTGATTATCTGGGCTTCCTGTGTAATTCTGCGCTCTTTCAAGGACTACCTTGAAACCTTATACGTGTGGGAATGGACGTTTGGGAGTTCAGGAGTTTTATAGAGTTTTAACAGTGTTCAGATCTTACGTGTCGTAAGTGCGGTAAGATTGGACATTTCTCGTTGATTGCCCAGACCGATATTGTTAAGTTGGTAACAAGAACGGACATTGGGCCTCGTCAGTGTGCCAGCGGCTGTAAGAAGAAAGTAGAGAACGTCAAAGTTACTGAACCTGGTCCTTTGAAAGTAGCATCGAAAGTAGCATTGCTCCCTAAGACTTCTAAGCCTTCCGATGACAAAGTAGGAAGAGCAGCACGTCTTTTTAGAGTTTGTGAGAAATTGACTAAGGAGAAGGTAAAGATCCTCGCTGTCGTGGCAATGAGGCTGGATCCACATCAAATATTGATAAAAATACAGTACCAGACGTGCGCAAGCTATTACAATTCGGCAAGGATGTACAGACTTCGGTGCCGGTACCAACCTAGAATTCTTTTGGTGTACTGGTCCAGGATTATCAAGACCAAGATGCTGACCAAGATTACTTTTTATATATATTCTTCGATTATTCACTCTAACTTTTACTTGTACTGAAGATGACGTGAGTTCACGTCGAAACATGTCTACTTTCAAATTTAAACGTGTCATAATATATTTTAAGTTTATCGATAGACCTGTAAATGATTGTTAAACGCTATAAAAATGGTTTCTATCAATAACAAGCTCAACTCTAGACTCGCTTTGATGCATAGGCCTGGTTACTTTTCGAGGTGGCGTGACGAACTGTAAAAAGGACTATTGTCCCTTACTGTATTCAAAATAATTCATGATCTTGTGTAAATTTAAACATAATGTTTTGGTTCTAACTGATTTAGAACAATCACTGCAGAGACTAAAATCTAAACAATCAGTACTAATCTACCAGACAAGACATGTGAAACTTTTTAACATATTTGTGAAAAAATATCAAGACTTCACAAGCTCGCCGTTTTCTCGATACGGCGAAGAACTCTGCATTTTCTTCTTTAAAAATGCTTTTAAAGCAGTCAGTTGTAAACGGGGAATTATTTTAATTTTGGTTGAAGCGAATAAGAGTCGATATGTGACAAATGACGGTTGGTTTGGCAATGCATCTCTTTTGAACCTAATTTCGATTTTCCATGCTATCAATCTTTCGGCCACCGTCTTCGAATACAGACATTCTATATCTCGTAGATATAACTCCGAGTATGGCTTTCCTGATACAGTTTTATTTTTCCAACATGCATGAAAAGATCTCCCATTTATCCCTGATATGAACACGATTCAAATGAGTACAAAAACCTAAAAGTTTGAGTCCGGCAAGTGTCATTTGCAAAGCGTTCAAAATGTAACAATGGACCCCCCGATCATTTATTTTGCTTGTAAACACGTGACCAGCCCCAAGCAGGGTCGTCTTCTCGTTGATTTCAGTGTTTTAGTTGAGTATCTGCGTTTGCAAAAGTTGTTCTTCTGTGACTTGTATGATTAAGTTTTTCCAGCTTCTCGTCTTGTAGCTGCTGGCTATTTCAATTGTGTACTGTGCGACCGTGATGCGTCCTGTGCGTCCGGTAAATATAAAGGGGAACTTCTAATTGGAAACTTTTCCTGGGGGATTATCATCTTGTCGACCTATTGGTGGCTTTCACGGAAGGGTACCTTACTTTACTGGACTAGGAGAGCTGCTGGGTAAAAGAGAAGTTGACAACAGAACAAAAGAAAAGATGACAAAGACGGATCTTGAAAACATCAATAGAGCTGTAGATGATTTAAGGAAACGCAGGCTCTCCAGATGAAAATCCCTTTGAATATTTATGGGAAGTGAACTGTGTCTTGTACTCTGTAGTAAAAGCATTCCTCTTATAGGTAAAAGTTGGAAAAAAACCTCCGAATGACCAAAAAAAGATCACTCGAGATAGAGATCAAAGGAGGAAGGACGTGTACGAAAGCAAGGTTGGAAAAATCCGAAAAGATATATCTATTGCTAAAGCTGAATTTGAAAGATTAAGAGAAAACAGAAAGATCACGAAAAAAGGTAGGAGAAACCGGACGATACTCCAAAAGAAATGCGCGACTATCTCAGCAGCGAATCTGATAGCCTATAAGGAGAAAAAGAAATCACCACTCAGGAAGCTTAATAAAAGGTTTGGTGCGTGGAAAAAACAGCAAGAAGCAAGACAAATCAATAAGCAATTTCTTCTTGATCCCGGTAAAGTCTATGAGAGTTTTAAAGATATGGCAAGTACGAACACAGATAGTGGAATTCTCCCAAAGTACGAAAGAATAAACATCAACAGTGAGACAAAGGAAAACAAGCTTGAAAACATCGATCAGGCTGGCGGGTATTGGCGAGATTTGTGGGAGTGAGAAGGAACAGGAAACTCCAGGGCAGATTGGCTACAAGACGTCAAAGACGTAATGAGTCACCAAGTTCCGCCCTCTAGGGATGATAACGTTATGCTGACAGTTTCACAAATGGTAAAAATCTTACAAAAGAAAAGAAACTGGAGCACTCCCGGACCAGATAAACTGGTAAATTACTGGTGGAAAAAAGCGCAGTCATTGCATCGAACCAGTTTGCCTTACCAGCATTGAGTTACCAGATGTGGTCATAACACTGGCCAATCGCAGATCTAAGGCAGATCGACAGATAGTCCCGGAAGTTAATTATCGGCAACGGAGGGAAACATCCAGCAAGTTCAATTGCGCTTCTATATCTTCCAAGAGAATATGGAGGTCGAGGTCTCCGATCTGTGGAGTCAACATACAACTAAATCAAGAACAAAGCTGCAATGAAGCTATACACAATGCGACCCCAAAATGGAAACGGTGAGGAGATTTGAAGAACATGCTGTAAAAACAGACAAACTCTCTATTGTGAAAGACGCAAAACGATTTGCTGAGGAGTACTCCCTTGATCTTAATTTAAAATACCCAGATCCATCATGTTGTATGAAAAATGGTAAGAACGTATACAGCACCAATATTGGAGAGTATTTGAAGACAATCAAGGTAGAACAATTAATGGAAACAGTGAGAGATGAGAAGTGGAAAGGAAAGTTAACGGTACAACGTTGGGATGATGGCAATATCAGGGTGAAGAACTGTTTTGCGGTAAAGACACTGGACATCATATCCATCTTATACAGTGTCAGGTCATGAATGGTTGAATTGTATGAGCAACTACTACCGACGCGGGTATTTAGTGGAAAGAAGACTCGAATATGCCCAGCTGGTGGGATGTCATGTAGACTTTGTAATAACAGCCCTGAATCAGTCCCACATTTACTTTGTGGTTGTCCTGCTTTGGCCCAGAATAAGTATTTTAGGAGACACAATGTAGCCTTGAAGATTTTGTTCTTTGATATTCTCAAAGAGTTGTAGCTTATAGATAAAATTCCACCTTGGTATTCTCCTGTTCAACCAAAAACAAAGTATGAAAGTGAGAAGGCGGAGGCGTTTTGTGACGTCCCTGTGTCTGGAGAAAATACAGAATTAAAAGCGAATTGTGTAGATGCCGGAACAATTAACCATGAGAAGAAGGTAATTGGAGATGAGCTGTCCTTGGATGGAAAAAAGTAAAAGATATGGAAAAAACCAAGTACGCACCCTTCCACCTGCGATGGGAACTCAAGCAGCAGTACCCAGGACATACAGTAGAACAATATAACATCATAGTAGACGTACTCGGAGGATGGCCTAAAGAGATGGATGATGCAATGAGAAAGCTGATGGGAAAGAGAGGACAACTGGTATTTGAGAAGATGCAGAAATCAATTATTTCAAGTACATTTTAAGTCCCATATAACTAAGCATACCGTCTTTAAGGAACCTCATGTGAGGTTAGACCTCGCAAATTAAGCCATGATATATATATATATATATATAAAGAGTCCAAGACCAACAAAAAAAGAAATACAGATAAAAAATTGTTTCAAAAGTTCTATGAAATCTTCGGTAAAAAGCGATTTATTATCAATTACGTATATTTACTTTAATCAACGGACACAAAACCAAGCTTGGGCTCCCTGTGATACCAGTCACGCTTCGTTACCGGCCAGTTTGTGACAACCGGAAATAGAACGGTCACTATCCGCCCGGGATGTAGTGCTCCCCCTGGTAACGAGGCTGGACGTGCATGCTGTGCCCGTCTACCGTACATTTCTCTGTAAAAATGCTTACTTTTAAAAATTCATA
>JANTNT010180952.1:0-18217 GCA_024752375.1 Entacmaea quadricolor
GTAAAACACGAACGAGATATTAAAATTAATGTGATTTTGCCATTCCTGTAAAAACCCAGGCCTTAACATGCTTGAGTATCGTATGCTTTCTTATAATCCACCCACGCCATAGCCAAGTTCTTGTGCTTTCTTTTACTTTTCTTTGGCTGAGAAGGCATCGTATGACTGCTCTCGACGAATCAGATTTTCGGGGAAAACCATTTCAAAACGCGTTTCATACAACGACCGTTTTTGCTTTGAAGCCGGTGGTTTGTTTTTTCAAGAATTCAAACTTTTTTGAAGCTTTTTCTGAATGTAACTTTGACAGTCATAAACTATGTTTTTCACTGACAGAAACTTTTGGCAGTCATAAACTACTTTTCATAATTTGGCCTTGTATATTGATGATAATGGTAAGGACATGACTTTTTTCATGCATATTATTTATTGCATATCGCCCTTTTCCGTGTTTTGACACGCTAATGAAACACAGAGGTATGTTTGGGAGAATTCTCGAGCAGGTCCAAACACTCGACCTGCGGTCTCTTGTTTGGACTAATCTGCTCTCGAATTCTCCCAAACACACCTCTGTGTTTCATTAGTGTGTCAAAACACGGAAGGCGTGTTTCATTTCTTAAATCCCACATAAACCTGTCAAGCAGTACAATCTTAATCTGATAACAAACATTTTATACATTTCAGCTTTGAATTCAAAGTCGAGTTTCTTTGCAATTTTATGGCCAAAACAAGCAATTTAATACGATAAAACATAGGTTTTTAGCCAATAAGAGCGCGCGTACTATCGAATCTGTATTATGAAGTAATATATATTGACAATACATACCGTCTCCCTGGGTTCTTCTCCTACTGTACCGTGACACTTAATGACTTCCGTATTCAAGCATTGTCATTGGATAGTGTCTGTTTTCTCGTTGTCTGATTGGTTCACAGCGGAAGCCATTTAAGAGTCACGGCATACTGCACGTTTCCCATTCAAAAAAAAAACTGATCTAAAAGAACCAAGAATTCATGATCAATACATCAAAGTAAACAACGGTTGTCACTAGTTAAGGGTATCACGCTATATTCGTCAATTGTCATCACATCCAGATACAAAGGCCACTGCTGAGCAACGTAATTAGCATTCACTCAAACCAACAGCTCTTCGAAAACACACAAAGGCGTCTTGATAAAGAATTTTTGAACTTCACTGTCAAACTTATACACTGAACCACAGAGTAAAAAGCTCTGAATCGAACATGGCGACGATTTTTATAAGACGAAGGCCTGATTCGGTTATGGAGTGGGCGACAGAAGATGTTTTAGATTGGCTGAAAGAATTGGACCTTGAAAGGTTCTCCAAAAGATTCCAAAGTAAGCGGCTGTGTTTAGCGGGCTTGTTTACTAAGCGAGTTTTTCAGATCTTATTTTCCAGGCACGATTGACCAGCATGCAGAATTTCAAAATTCAAAACTCAAAAATCATTGCTTTAAAATGCTTTTACAAAGTTGTCAGTCATTTTAGTTTGTAGTTTTGGTGGCTTACAAAGCAGTTAAGTGAATATCTAACTCTCTTTTACTAAATATCTAAGAAATGTTTTTATTCTATACGCAAGTTAAGCTGATATAAATTCCTGGACCAAATTCCGAAATGAGGATCGAGGATCAAATATCTATTACTTAAAAATATACTGGTTGCTTTAATTTAAAAATTCAAAAGATTCAAACGGTTCTAATCCCAATTCAAGACCATAATAAGAAACAAAAAGAATCGTTTCGCTCTTGAGATGACAGCTTAGGATTAAGGATTTAGCTTTTGGCGTTTCTTAAGATTTTTCAATATTTACTGAATGATATTTGTGTGAGTTAGGAGCTAAGATGTCAGTCGTGTTGTAAGTCAACTAGAAGTAATGAATAATGCTTACTTTTCGTCCTCTTAATTATATCTGATCAATTCATTGTCAGGCAATTAGTATAAAGCACAACGCTGGATCTCTTTAAATTTAACTCGGCACAGGAAGCCCAAGCTATTATTATGTTATGATTTCTCAAATTCATAAATCATTAATGTGGACAAAACAAAGGAAATCATTACCTTGGAGGTATTTTGAAAAAGTGTTCAAACACTTGCATAAATTAAGCCAACTTTAGCTTTGAATTTCTCCACAAATTATTAATAAAATTGAGAAGTAATTTCAAACTCGGCTGCGCCTCGTTTTTTCAACCCCCTTCTCGGTGTTTTGAAATCGGAGGAAACACTCTCTCGCTTTATTACTTATAAAATTTAGTAAAATACCAAAGCACCTTACTTGTATGCAGCCCGCAAAGTCTTTCACCGATGTTCACTGTAAAGCGCAAAGACAACGTATATAAAATGCGCTATACAAGCACCCATTATGATAGGTAAAACTTTAATATAATACAATACAATCTACATTTATATGCATTTCTCTCCTTATTTTTGTAAAACGTTTTTTTAAGAATGAAGCTACAAAATTGTACCTGACTGATAAAACTGGACTGTGAAGCGCATTGAGACATGTGAAATGCGCTATACAAGAACCCACTATTATTATTATTATTATTATTATCATTATTATTATTATTATTATTATTATTTTTTTTTTTTTTTTTTTTTTATCGAAAAGTTGTTTCTCTTTCGCCTTATTTTTAAAATGGGAATGCTCTTTATCTTTTTAAAATCAAAATAGACCTTTTGCATGATGGCGTCATTTTACTAGCAAGACCAGGATGCTTTACATTTTTTCTTTGTTATTCAGATTTTTATTCCCTTATGGGAATAGTAAGACAATTGGTACTAATTATACAACAAAAGAAAGTCAGCAAAGCATCCTGGTCTTGCTAGTAAACGACGTCATAATGCAAAACGCCTATTAATAATTTCTTTACGCCAAACATCATAGCGCAATGTTAAAAATCAGTTAAAACTAATTCTTGGTTTTCACACATTCCTTAGGGAATAAAATAACAAAGGCATGGCAGCCATGTTGGTGCACATAGCAATAGAGGTTAATGAGAAATCTTTTGTTGGCTGTACACCAACATGGCGGCTGTGACGTCACGTGAAAACCAAGAATTGGTTAGAATATTTATAACAAACTGGCTCTTTTTTTTTTTTTTTTTTTTTGCCTTATCCAGGTCACCTTGTTACAGGCCCCATTCTTTTACAAATGGACGACTTGTTGCTTGGTAAGAAACACATGTTAAACTGTCCCATAAACTGTAGTTGATTGATTGTCACGTGATCACTTGCTGTCATACAACCCCTCCCCAAAAACAAATGCTTTACACACCATATTTGATTGATAAAGTGATGTCCATGGACAATATGAATCGAGGGGGGTCCAACACGGGGGTCTAACAGAAAAAAGCAGTTCATAGACCTAAACCTTTCTTTGATCGAGGTGCATGTAGGCCCTAGTACCGTATTTACTCGTTTAAGCTCCTCTCCCGCCGGATTAGACGCCGCATCTGAGAGCAAATATACAAATTAGCGCCGTATTTATTCACCACAATTGCGGCGTTTAATCAAAATCTATCAAAATTTATATAGTGAATGACATTTGAACAAGTATATTTTGTTACTATCTGCATTTTATCGTTGAAATACCAGGTTTGTTTTAAAAAAAAACGAACGACCTTTGAAATATGTTTACCTTGTTGTTAAAATTTGCTTGTTTTATTCTTGTTTACAAAAGTTATGATTTTTTTAAATCGAAAACGTCATAATTCTAGTGAAAGAGCTAAAAATAGACTGCTGCTAATTTGAATATCTTGTCCCCCGGGAAATTCGATTTATGGGACGAATGTCCAGCGTTTGATTTATTAAAATTTTTAAAAATACAATAACGTAAAATTCACTCTTTCCTACTTAATTAAAATTTAAAACAAGCTTTAAAGAAAAAGTCTTTCCAGCAACAAAGAAAGTTGAAAAGTAACTGAGAAAACAAGTCCGAGACAAATTTGATATTGTCCATGTTTACTAGTATCACAGAACACGCGGCGTAAATTAAGCTTATGTACTTGTAATAATATTACACACTTATAAATGAGTGCCTGTTATTAATAACTTAGATACCTGCAGGGTTAGACTTATTCTTTCATGTGGCTTTCCTCTTCTATAAAGTATAGTTCTTCAGAGCTTGTCGCATCGCATGATATTTTTGAATTTACGAAGTCAGTTCATTGACATTCATCGCCACTTCAGAGATTTATAACCAACCTTTTTCCTCGTCAGTAAAGCGTCCATTTTCCTCGTCTTCTTCTTCTTTCTCCTTCTTTAATAAATTTAGTCTGGTTTTTCATTCAGAGTAATTTATAAAAGAGCAGTCGACACATTCAATCTCAACATTTTACCTTCAATCTTTCTGCGCCTGACTCACGTGCGTTTCGACATCAGTGCTGATTGTATCCATATATGGAATAAACACTGGCGCATGTGCATGTAGGGGTCTAGCTCCTTTTTTGGCGGGAAAATAAATGTTTTTAGTAATGACTTCAGAAATTCTTTCTTAAGACCTCCCGTTTGCTCAAAAATGTATTGGATGGTATATTCCATATTTTATAACTCACTGACTTGTCTAATGTCAGAAGGAGTCGCGAGGAGCGAGCCAATGGTTGCATTCACTAGCAAAGTGGCCAAAACGATCTCGCGCAATTGTAACGCAAGTTTTTAAAAAATATTAAAATTACTTGATTATAGAATATTTACTTTTTCTTAAGACTTGAGTTGCGGCATAAAGTCGAAAACTTTGCGTTAAAGTAATATATGTGACGAGATGTGCGTGGAAATACCTTGTGCTTGAACATTCAAAAGCTAAAGGAAAATTATTTACGACAAGGGCATTATTTTCAAAAAGGTGTGTGAGAAATTTTGTTATTAAACTTTTGTTTTGGAAGGTGGGTATTACCTAATTTTTCGCCATATAAAGCTCATTATTTGGCCCCCTCCTGTCAATATTGCAGTTAGGGTAAGTCAGTACAAGCAGGGATCTATTTAGAATTTATTGTAGAAGTCGTAAGTCAGAAGGCAAAATTAATAAGCTCAACACTTTGGGATTGGAATCGTTATATTTATCTAAGATATGTTTTGTTCTTCAACAGACGATCTGCACATCACTTCAATTAAAGAAAGAAAGATTTTACTGATGGAGAGCAGGAGGCTGTGCCTGAAGGAACTAGAGTTAGTCGACAAGGCTCTTGAATACAAACAGAAAACTGAAGAAATAGCGACGTATGGATCAGATTCCACAAAACTAAATACCACTATTGAGAACGCACAAGATAAAGAAGAAAGTACCGATAAACTTGATAACTCATTGATTCTTGGTAATTTGTCATCACAAGACGACAATGATGTTATTAAAGAATTCAGACCTGTCGCAAATAATGACATTAATTATCCTCCAGCTGGTTAGTACGTCTTTGTTTGTCTTGGTAGTTATTTTTACGCCTCTGTAAAATGACTTTCGCCGGGTCCAAATAGAAAAGCGTTATTGCGACCATTTTGTGACCAAGAGAAAATGAGCTAAAATATAAGGCACCGCCGCGCCCAATCACGAGCGCTATTTGATGCTATTTTTAACTTGTTATCATCCCGCACGATAAACATGCCTCATTACGGTCGAAACTGACACATGAAAAACAAAAGTTTTCTTTTTCAATTCATTTTCAAGTAGTTTTTGATTTCGACATGACGATTTCTCACATCGGCCTCTTGGAAGCCAACGTCCAACAAAACTGAAAAATTTATGCAAGAGAACATGCAAATTTCATGCCTGAAATGATTGAACCAGTCAGGTTCTTTTTCCAAAAATATATCCAATCTAAAAATAGCATCAAACGGTGCCCTTAATTATTTACAGGCCTTAATACGAGAAATGCCTTTTCTTAGCTCATGGGCCTTTTTTTACGTGGCAGCCATGTTGGCTTAAACAATAGATCCCAACACGCAAAACCTCGCATTAATGACGAGGGTAAGCATGGTGGAATCTGTTATTTCAGCCAACATGGCTGCCGCGTGAATAGGCCCATTCGGCCAGACATCTAATTTTCATTTCAACTGACTTGGTTGTCGTCTTGTTTAATCTTATTGTTTATTATATAGTTTCATTTTATTGGTTACTTGTTTTGTGTGATTTTATTGATCAGGTAAAGCAGATGAGGTAGCAACGAGGGCGACTTTGATGGTGACAATTCTTTCTCAAGAAAACAGTAATCTAAGAGCTCAACTTGAGCAGTACTGTCAGAAGGATAAATTCAACCAAACGGCGGTTAGTGCCTGAGAATAAAACTAATAATAGGTGACTTGCGCTAAGAGGTCAATTGACCCTACGTACCTCCCTTAAGATAAGCAAGCTTTTGCCATCCAAGGCATTTTTCCATACAAATCCTTACATAAAATGTCCGAACAAATCCTTACATAAAATGTCCGAATTAATATTTATTGCCATTTCTCTTGAGTTAAACATTATGAGCTGAAACTTCGCCTTTTTACTAATAGTGAGATGATCTTTTGATTTCTGGAGTTTATTTTGACACTGCTGTTTGGTTTAAGGGAAGTCGGTTTACGTGACCCCTTAGTGCAGGTCGCCCGTTGTTAGTCTTATTCCCAGGCACTAACCGCTGTTTGGTTGAATTGAAGTTTTGTGACTAAAGTATACGAGGTATTCCTTTTCTAGGTGAATTTCCAACTAATCAGATCATCGACAAAATGATTTGAAGTGCAAAGGTATCGATTCGGCAAAAGTGTGCATGCGAAATTGGATAAAACAAGTCTGGCTCTTGATTGAAGTCCACCAAAATTCAGTTTCAGTTTGTGACTGAAAAACTGGTTGGTCATGACTGAAAACGTGTAAAACCAGTTTAATTATCAATAGAAATTTTGCTACAACCATATCATTAATAGTTTTTTGTTTTTTTTTAATTCATTGAAGCTTGAAGAAGAAATTTCTACGTTGAAGGCCGAAAATGAACACCTTAAAAATCAAGTCCGAGGATTAAAAATGGAGAACAAAGCATTAATAAGCGAGCTGGAAAAACTACGGTATCATTACAATGAATTCCAAGAAACGTGTAAGAAAAACGATAATGAAAGAGAATATGAGAATAAGATTGAGGAACTTAAGCAAGAAAATAGATTTTTAAGAGGTAAGTAAACTGAAGGAATGATATTTATTGACAGATTGATGATTATTGATATTTAATGATCACGTGATCGCTGTCCACCATGTTGGATGGGAAATATGAAAGAGTTTACTCACATGATCTATCATTGAATAATGTCAATAACTTAATGCTGGACTAACGAACAAGACGTTAATTAGCTCCCAAAGGCTATTTGCTTGTTAAGTGTGGTTTGCATGCAATAATTTAAAAGAGATCTTGGCAGCCATGTTTGATGATATATTTAAAAAATGTTTTTTGATTTTTTTCTTAGATAAATTCCAAAGGTTTAAGCACAGAGCTATAGAGCGAGAGGTGAGTAAAAACAAAGGAAGCCCAATGACGTAGAAGTGTTCTTAGTCATTGAGCTCCCTGTGGTAAGATCTTCGCGGTGTGATGGGTTTTCAGTCGGTTGTTTTCAGAATATAAACCCTTGTTGTGACCCCAGTAAACTCGTTCTGAAATATCACAAGGCCCAAACCTATCATTTCTGTTAATATGGCCAGCAAATGATTAAAACCAGTAATACAGGTTTTGCACCATCACGTGACGACATCGTGACGACATGTATGTTGGATTGACATAGCAACAGGATCTCTTTCTCTTGACGAATTGAATTTTTACATGAGAAAGACTTCAATTCTTCAAGGGAAAGAGATTCTATTGTTCTCACATCCAACATGCATATGGCATAAATTAATGAAGGCTTTGTGTTCACAGGTGACGAGGAACTTATCAAATGAGTCCAATATGAACACATCAAAGAAAGTTACAGCGTCGAGGTAAAGATGCTTTAGAGAATAGACAATGCGGTTGGTTTGAATCTTTGCTCAAAGTAGTCCTTTTGCACTATCTTTTTAAAATGTTTTTAAGATTACAGAGTCCTCATTCTAATGGTTGTACTGGTGATGACGGACAAGAAATAATCAAGGCAGAAAATGAATTAAAATTAATAAACAAGGTTTACACAGCCAATAAGGGATGTGCTGAGTTGGAGGATACGTACGTACTTTGTAAAATATCTAAGATATAACAAGGGCTATGATTCTTCAATTGAATCATTATAACAAACGCTCTGATTCGTAAATTGAAACATAAAGCAAGTGCTTTGATTCGTCATTTGAGACAATGTAGTCTCCCTATTACAACCTTTGGTCATAAACTTAGTGCGCAGTCTGCCCACAGTACAACCTGTGATCATAGACTTAGTGCACAGTCTCCCTACAATACAAACTGTGATCATAGACTTAGTGCACAGTCTCTCTACAATACAACCTTTGGTCACAGGCTTAGTGCACAGTCTCCCTTAAATATTTCTTTTCAAATTGCAATGTCAACATTTCAATTATTTAATTTAAGAAAATTTTGTCCTACTTGTGTGTTTAGTGTGAATTATTTGATTTTAGTATCATTAATTTTTATGATCACTTTACATCTGGCGAAATAAAAACTACTTTTAAGTATAATTTTCCATTATCTTATTTAGAGTACGGTGGCTGTATGCAGAGATATTACATGACGATAACAAACATTTAACACATCCTAATATACAAGTTGATGATGAAGAAGAAGAAGAACAAGCACCAAACGAACCAGAATGGCCTTCACTTGTTGGGCGTGCATCCTTGAAGGTAGCCAGTCACGACGAATCAGGTAGGTCAATAATAACCGTATTATTCGTATGTGCCTCAAGTTATGTCATTGGCACCATGTTGATGGATATTAACAAATAATTTCTCTTTAGCTTTTTTTGTTAATGGTACCAACATGGCGGCCATGTTTTTGCAATTTTATTCCTTTTGAAATGATTGTAATTTATGAAATTAAAAAAATTTTTTTTTCTTTAAAATTGTGATATGAAACTTAAATAACCCTTCCACTCCACTCCCTTTCCCTCCCCTCCCCTCCTCTCCTGACCCTTTTCTGTCTCCTGAACATTCTCTTGCCAACACTTCCAGCTGGAATCCTTTAGAGTTCGACGTAATAGAAAATTTCTAGAATGCGTTTGTTTCATTTTACTCTACCTTTTTAGATGGTGATTTTCTTAACCACTTTATGAAAAGAGGCTTACCAACAGATAGCGACGACAACATCTGGACGACTGACAAAATAACGACAAGCCCTAAGGTAAACCATTGAGAAATCAGTGTTATCATGTTATCAAAAGAAATTGCTCACATTTTCAGTTGCATGAGTGTAATCTTATTTAAGTGAAAATCAGTGAAGTTACTGACTTCACTGTGACTCTCAAAAGGCTCTGAATCAATCATAAGACACGAAATCGGCACTTTGTGATAGGATTAGGTGCATTTCGTGCCTTTTGATTGGTTCAGAGCGGAGGCCATTCGAGAGCCACAGTCTAGTAACTTTCCACTTACACGAAATCTTACTCACATCAGTACAGTTGCACAAACTGAAACCTGCTTGATATATCTAAAAACTAAAACAAGGTTAATACGATCTTTGAATGATATTTTGTTTATGTGTTTTTTTTTTATTTCAGGGTTTTGAGGGCTCCGACGCAGTACTCCTCCATTACTGGAACGTCTGACGTCATACCAACTTTTACCACAAAAGAATTTATATCATATATAAGAATTTATTAGATATTTTATTTCAAGGATAAAATTTAGACCAGATTATATTTCAAAACCTCAGAATGAGATGAGATGCACAACTCATATTCTACGCTTGTAAAGTTGATTGTGTGAAGATGGAAACAGCACTTTATGGTGAAGGCTATTTCGCGAGACTCAAAACGACAATACAATAGATAACAATGGAAATATTTGAATTACAATACACCGTTCTACAAGAAGGGATAACCGGCTGATGTTCGTTTTGAGTCTCGCGAAATTACCTTTACCGCACTTTATAGAGGTTTTTTTAACTAGCTAAATATGATACTAAATGTAAAAATATTAATAAAGTTTCAACAATACTCCTCTTTTGGCTCTGGTTATGATCACTCAGAGATAACACTCCACTCGATACATCGTACATCAATCAGTTCTCTCATCTCCCCTATCCATGCTTTGCCAGTCGTAAACTACCCACCGTCCCCACCCTAGTCTCCTACGCAGACGTCCTTTGTGTTGGTCACGCAACGTTGCGTGACCGACACAAAGGAGGTCTGCGTAGAAGCCTATCCCCACCCCTGACCCCTACGTGATTTTGTCAATATTTTCGCTTACAAAGGTACACTTTTAATTCTTTCGTACAGATTTCAAAAAGGAGGGAGGTTAATATCTAGTACACGGCCCCACAAGCTGCAAGCTTTAAACAATCTACCGTGTATAAATAAAAAGATTATTATTATTATTATTATTATTATTATTATTATTATTATTATTATTATTATTATTATTATTATCATCTAAGAACTCATCACTCTAATACACAGAGCAGTAGTTCTGTTGGGTTTCCTGTGGTAAGGTCCACCGATCAATACCAGTCAGTGGTTATTCTGTGGACGTGTAATCAAGATGGCGGCTGAAGGTTACTTTTTCACTCCTCTTGTGCTATTGATCATCCCTAAAGAATGCCATGATGAATTCTTTATCAAGTTCAACTTCTTTCACGGTAAAGTTTATCTATGATCTCTAAGTACATAAAAATAAATCTAACTGGGAAATGCTTTAAAACATCCTTATTTTCTCTTGGTAAAGACATCAAATAGAGCAAGATTTGTTTGTTTTTGTCTTCCTTTAGCCGCCTGTTTAAAACTGGCTATAAGTAAAGTCCTTGGCTATGGAATCGTTGTAGGATCATCAATAAGTAAGTAGAAGTTGTCTGTATGTTTGGTTGTGGAGGTTGTTTTGGTTACTGGGATATCAAATCTTGAGAAGGAAATCTGAAAATTTTAAGCTTGATAAACTTACACTCTAAAAGTTGGATTCTCAAAGAGTAAAAAATGCTTAAAACTGTGTCCTGAGACAAGACACAGGTCTAGAATCTAAATCCTGCTCATTTTAAGAGTGCTAATTACCATATTCTTGTTAGACTTAAGACTACAATTCATAACCCTATCTAAAGGACTGGTCAATAATTAGAGCACGGCACTAGGTCACTTAGAATCAGTAATTTGGGTTTAATTTTTAATTCCAGTGCTTGAATGTGCTAATGGGAAGTCTTATGATCGTACATATCAGGTTTCATTTATGACATCACACGAAATGGTCTTTTACCAAGAGAGAGAAGGATATGCAACAAACCCAAGTCCTGCGTTTTGATTGGCTGAGATCTCTCACTTTCTTCGTTCTGATTTTTTGCAAGAAATGTCAGCTGATGTATCTCATTGCCTGTCCACCACGTGACTTTTCTTGCACAAGTTTGGGATGAAGATATTCAGATGCATAATGGTTTGTTGCAAACCCTTCTCTCTCTAGGTAAAAGACTCTCTTGTGTTACATGTACATGTATGTCACATTAAATGAATCTGATATGCAGGGAACTGGAATAACGAGAACCAGATATGGGAAAGCAAACAACAACAAAACTTGCACTAACATTAACACTTGCAAGAAATCACTAAACACACTTATTTAAAGATGCTTATGTTTTTTTAAATTTACATATTCTTTCTAAAAAATCAATTGAATTTTCAAAATTCTTAAGTTTTATCATGGATTGAACTGTATTTATGTATACAATGTGTATTTATGTTTTTTATTGTTTTTATTTTGTATGTACCTGTATTTGCATTATAGAATACTATTACATATATATAACGCTATATAAATGTAGTATTTTTTAATTGTTATTACTGCAGATTAATTGTTGCCGCCCCCATAATATCTTACATAAATTGTTATGACACCTCTTTATACATACACTTTTTGTGCGCTAAAAATGGTCATGGTACAATCAATTGTGTACAAGAATCTGCACAAAAAAGTTGAACCCCCTTAATTAGGGTGACTGGCTACTACTGGAAAAGTCATGAAAACTTTTAAACATCAATTCTCTGAAGCGAAATGTAATGCTTAGTTTAAATGTAAAAAGAAAAATGGGGTGTCCCAAACTCATTTTTGAGATATTCAGGCCTGAATATACTGGATGCTGAGATTTTTGAAGGAAAACTAACGAAAATGTAACTGAACTTTTAAAAATTCATATTGAAAAAAATGATAAGGCTTTGTGAATATAATTTTCTTAAAAAGAACTTAATTTGTAAATGATGATACAAAAAAAAAAACACAAATAAAAATAATGAAGATTTTCTAGAAAATCTGCTGAAAAAGAATTACGGTTTTGTTTTAATTAAAGAAGTGTATATACTCTAACCTACAGTACAGAAGACTCTGGTGAGCAAGGGATCATCTGTGGGCCATGAACTATGAATGTCTCTGTGACTGCGTGATGCAGTTCATAGTTCATGGCCCACAGATGAACCCTTGCTCACCATAGAGTCTCCTGTAGCTCAGTAGTTAGTGCATCTGACTACGTTGTAGTAACCAAAGGGTCGTGGGTGTGAATCCCAGCTCAGAATTTTTCTGGGGATTTTCCATATATATCATTTCTTTAATTGGATTAACCTATAGTACTTTGTTTTTGTAACTAATTTTTGTTGTCAAAATGAATGAAAAATGGAAATATACCGTAGCAGCATTCCTATAAGTAAAAGTCATGCAAAAATTTCTTAAATTTTCCGAAAAATTTGATTTGAAATTGTATCCAAAAATTGAGGAAAAGTGATGTGGTCCCATGCAAAATTTAAGGGTTTTGCCATCTTGAAGTTCAAAGTCCCTAATAAAAATTTTGAACATTGTCATGTAAACTCAGCAGTATTAATGAGCATGTGAGCTCATGGGATCATATTGGTCTATTCTGTTCACGTTATTCAGAGCATCTGATAGAGTGTGGAAAAAAATATAGTGCGAAATAGTGCAGAAATTTTTAGAAATAGTGAGGAATAGTGCAGGAATTCTAAATTTTTATTACAAACTATGATTGAACAAAAATTGTCAAAATTTAGCCAATCATAAGCCTTCTTAAAAAAGAAACTAGAGTCCAGAGTCTTGCAACATATTGCAAAGACGCCTTGTTGATTTTTTCTGTACATAAACTAATGTCAAACTCACATGTTTTAGAATGCCAAATTCGCCGTAAAATGCAATGAAATCTACCACAAAATGATAAATTTGGAAGTTAATTTTAGTTCAGAAGAAATATTTCATAAATGTGGTGATTTATTCTGAGCTTTTTTGCAAATAGTGTGAAAAATGACCAATAGTGCAGAAAACAATAAATAGTGTGGAAAACAATAAATAGTGCGATTTGG
This sequence comes from Entacmaea quadricolor, assembly GCA_024752375.1. Lineage (NCBI taxonomy): Eukaryota > Metazoa > Cnidaria > Anthozoa > Actiniaria > Actiniidae > Entacmaea > Entacmaea quadricolor. The sequence goes on from JANTNT010180952.1 coordinate 13,447, forward strand.
TGTGACTTTAGGTAAATAGAGCGGAATCACACCCTTGCACTCTATCAGATGCTCTGGTTATTGTCTTGAACAGGGTTATATAGGAGTGTACACTACAGTATTCAGTATTTTGAAGTCTGACCAGTTCAAATGATGTTCAGTTCTGATATTTTTCAGTATAATAAATATTTCTCTTCACATCTCTGTATTAAGTTATGCAGTGTTGCACCTGATGATTGTGTTAGGAAATATTCTTAGGGAACAGTCAATAATTAGAGGGGGAGGGCCATTATTTTTTATGTAAGCCTCATGAAAGGGGAGGGTCACAGAAATCTTACATGTAGCAAGACTTAAGCTGATTGGCTACTATTGTGTGTTCTTTTTACTGATACTGTAATATTTATTTGCCTCCTGGGCATCCCATAATCTTTTTTTAGAACAACAGAATTCAAGACTGCTGCCCAGATAGCTCGGTGAAAGTGTCGGTCTGTTGTGTGGGAGGTTATGGTTCGATTCCTGGCCGAACCAACACTCAGGTTCTTAAAAAAACTGAGGAGAAAGTGCTGTCTTTGTAATAATATTTGCAAATGGTTAGACTTTCAAGTCTTCTTGGATAAGGACTCTAAACCATAGGACATGTCTCCCATCCCTTTCTTAACCTGTATTGTGGGGGACATTAAAGAACCTGTTGAATTGTTTGTAGAAGAGTAGGGGATTGTCTCCCAGTTTAACAGCCTATTCCAGTTGGAGGCATAACATACTAACTACTAATTATCATCTCATAATTGTAAGCTGCATGGCTGCCAGTGGCACCTTATAATGCAGCCATAAAGTCCTCCACTGATGACACTGAACTGTGAAGCACATTGAGACATGTGAAATGTGCTATATAAGTACCCACTATTATTATATTATTAAAAGATGGCCACTGTATTTTAAAAAAAGTCCTTTGCATACTCCATCCATACAAAAACCTTAAAAAATATACTCAATCTAGTGGTGGATCCCAGTATCAGTGATATGTGATAGTAACCCTCCTCTCTGATACTGTTTCTTCTGTGCCCCCCTCCCTGATGAGAATGTTGTTTATATAATTATAGTCAAGGTCCCTCAGATTATCAAGGTCATTGGAGCTGGGAGTGTTGTGGGACTTAGTCTGATGTCATTTCTGACTGAGCTGGTGGCAACTTCAGTAACATCTGCTTACAGCATACAAAAAGGGTTTCCATTCAGGTAAGTGTTACAGTTACCAGTATTCTTAATCACACATGACCAATGAGAAGTTATTTAATGTGTCATCGTCACATGGGTTGGACCTAATCAGCTCTTGCCTAATGTTTTCCAATTTCAGAAGGTGTGTCATTCCTGTGAGCATTATTATTTTGTTGTATTTACTGCTATTTCCAGTTGAGCATGCGACACACTGCTTTTGACAGGGTTGAACAACTTTCAACCAATCAGCTGCCATGCTCCAAATGTTTTTTTTTGGCATATGAACTTGTTCGAGACTGCTCATCAACATGAATTTGAAAACAAATGAAAGATTATTTTGTAGTTCGTGTATGAGTCGAAATTGAAGCAGATGTGAAACCTTAGAACTTGGAAGTACTTATGAGACTGGAAAAACCCTCGATTCAGATTCAAGAAGAGCAATATTTGAGAAATCACTCAAAGCAATGGGAAAACTTTCTTTTACTTATTGCTTTCAAAGTCACATTGACACACCATTTCAAACAAGTTCATGCACCAAAAGAATGTATTTGTCGGCTGCCAAACTACATGTATAGTGTGGGAACTTACAAGTTTGAAAGTTTTTCGATGCAGTCAAAAATGGTGCATGGCACACTCAACTGGAAATAGCAGTATATCCATATTAATGTATCTTCTCAAGCATTACCACTAAACAAAGAAATTATGCTCAAGGGAATGACACATGGTCTGATATGGGAAAACATTATGCAAAAGCCAATTCGTTAGGTCTGTTATGCTAAAGTTGTAGTGTTTGCTTCTTCAAGCATAAATAACTCAAGTTGTCCAGCCTGGGAATTGAGCCAATGACCCCCAAGTCAGGTTGCTCTAACCACTGAGCAAGTTAAGTTCTTCAAAAAACAGTGAAACAGTTTTGGTAGATACCAATAAAAATAAGAGTGCATGTAAAAATTGATACAGTGTAAGGCAATTCCATTGTTATAGTTTTCAATTGACATCCACCAAAATTCAAAATTTTTACTGGCGGAAAAGGAAATATTAAGGTAAAAATGTGGTGTGCTATGTCCCAATATCCTTGGTTTCTGATTCAATGATTAGTGATCTTGCACTATGTGATTGGATCAGCAAATGTTGTCTTTGTCAGATTGATTGTTTCATTGATTGTTTACATTCATCCTAAATCATGAGTTAACTTCCCTTTGTTCATGTGCCATCAAAAATGCCTGGAATACAAATCCAGTAGATTCCAGTATTATAGAATGTACTTCTTCATTTTTTAAAGAAAAGTACCCACTTTTTTGGATATCTCATGTTCCAGCTGATCTAAAATGAGCAATCTTTACACCCTTTTAATAAATTTGCAATTCATTATTTTCTGCATTTAATGTCAAATTTATTCTTTTTAATTCCGTTCAAAATAAACAAAAGCTCAAAACATTGAAACAAACTGAATAGTAATTGAAAAATAAATTTGACGTCAAACATGGAAAATAATGTATTGTGGTATATATTAAAAGGGTGTATAGGGCAATGAAAAAAGTTTACTTCTTGTTGTCTCAGACATTGGCATAATTACAATTGACAGAATAGACATATTTAGACATTGAAAAAGGTAGCAAGCTAACTATAATAATGACAGCAATCATTAACTTAGAAAGTTAGCCAATTAATGTCCAAGTTAGTGAGTGATCATTAATTACTGGGGGGGAGGGCCAGTAAATTTAGGGGGAGGGCTACGTTTTTTTGGGCTTGGTTTTTGAGAGGGCCACAATTTTTTGGGCCCACATTTGGGGCTTGGTCATAATTTTTGGGCTTGGATTTGGGGAGGGCCACAATTTTTTGGGCTTGAATTTGGGGAGGGCCAAGATTTTTTGGGCTGATGTTTGAGAAATTTTACCGGCCCTCACCACCCAGTAATTAATGACCGCTCCCTTATGTAGATACATTTTAAAATAACCATTGATGTTTTTATGATTAAATTTATATTTTAAATTCTAGAACTACAGCATATCTGAATGTACTATTTTAATGTTACCAAAAAAAAAAAAAAAAAATTCCAAAAATTGTGCTACCAAAATATTTACATTTGTAATATCACTAAATTTTGAATTTGCAGCACTTGGGGAGAGAGCTTTTTCATGAGCCTCCAGACATCTCTGTTGGTTATCATGTACTTTCACTATAACCGTAAGCCATCCATGGCTGCTTTGTTCCTGGCTGTATATGCTGTAAGCATTTACCTCCTGCTCTCTCCATTTATGAGCCCTAGTCTTTTAGCTCAACTTTTGTCTCTCAATGTTCCTTTGATGGCCATAAGCAAGGTAAGACATCTACTTTTTTCTGGTATCAAAAGAATAACATTGCATAAAGCTCATTTGTAGAAGTGGGAGGCATTGAGTTGCAAGCACTGCCAGCATGTTGCCTCTCACTGCTGAGAGGAAGGGTTCAACTCCTGAGGCCAGGACTCATGTGAGTAGAATATGTTGGTTCTCTCCCTTGCTTCGAGGGTTTTTCTCTGGGTTCTCCGGTTTTCCTCCCTCCACAAAAATCAACATGCTAAATTCCAATTCAGTCTGTGAGTTAGCCTTACCCTGACATTGTGGTTGTTTCAGAGTTTGATAAAATTGATGTGATCCATTAATAGTAAATGCTATATTTTTACATGTGGGAACAAACCAGTGATCAGTGGCATAGTGTGGTAAGAAGTGCCTCTTCAATGTTCATTTTTTCAACCATTTTTCTTCCAGTTACTTCAAATTGTAGCTAACTTCAGACATGGTCACACTGGCCAACTCTCATTTCTCATGGTATTTCTACTCTTTGTTGGAGCCACTGCACGTATCTTTACAACTGTACAAGAGACAGGCGATGTTATCATGCTTGCCACATACTGTTTGGCTACAGTCCTTAATGCTATTCTTGTTGCCCAGGTCCTTTTCTACTGGAATGTCAAGGTGGACTACACCAAAAAGACAAATTAACTTAGGTCTTTAGTTAGAGAATAGACTACTTTTTTTCCAGGATAGGTAACTTCTTCATTTAAGATAGATTTTTTTAACCAGTAAGGAATAGACATTGGGGACTGATCGTTAATTAAGTATGACAGGGGAATGAATAAAAATTTGCTCTTTGTTTTTACAGCCCTTAAAGGCTGGTTCACACTGTGACATAAGCATAAGCATAAGTGTTTGTACTTTGCTGCTGTGCTGTTATTTACGCCCGGTTCACAGGAGAAATTTCACGACATAAGCATAAGCATAAGCATAAGAAAATGGAAAAGTTTCCATTTTCCTTATGCTTATGTCGCAGTGTGAACCAGCCTTAAAAATAATCTTAAGCTTTCTCTCTGTTCGATTATCTACCGATGTGGTGGTCTAGTGGTTAGAACATCCACCCCACAATTGGGAGACTGGAGTTCAAAAATGGACATAGCCACTGGACATATTTGTCTTGAAGTGTTCTTTGATATCATAAGTAAATTGCTGTTAAAAAAATGTTATATCACGAAGAAAATGGGTGTTCAGTTTTTGAGGTTCAACTCAGAGGTCCATTAGTTGTCCTCCAAGTTGAACCTCAAAAACTG
>JANTNT010181063.1:0-18198 GCA_024752375.1 Entacmaea quadricolor
TTTTTCTTTTCAAATTTGAACTCAGCATTAAATTTCGCTTCGGAAAATTGCTGTTTAAAAGTTTTTTCATGACTTTGTCCAATAGTAGCCAGTCACCTTAAAATGTGTGTTCAGAACAAGTCTTTTTGGGGCATGTGCCCAGGGTGTCTTTCTTCCCTTCTTCTTTCCCTTCCCCAGCCCATGATGTCCTGATTATCTAAGAATGCCCATGCATAAATTCTGGTTAAAAGATGATTGATAGATAGCTAGATAGACAGACACCTTTGTTTAACCCTGCACGTACAAGAAGCCAAAATTCCAAGGCTTCTTACCATGCTCATAGGATGTTCTTAGTATGTGTGAGCCATAGAGTGGTTTTCATGTGAGTGGGAAAGAATATGATACAATTTACGATACAGCTATGGTTAAAATATGGATTTGGGGTCCAGAAAAGCATTATGTGGGGATATCCTCATTTATTGCTGGCTGCTAAAGAGTAAACATCTCTTTGCATCTCTAATGATTGATTAAATCTTTTTGCTTGGTTCTAAGTTAAAGATTTTTTTCTGTGACTTTTATCTTTAATCAAAGGGAAAATTATATTTCTGGGAATTGCTATCCATGTGAAATGAAAAATATGAGTGACTGCACCCACTTTTTCTGGACAATTTGTTGAATATTTCTTAAGCTTAAATTGTTGATTGGTTTTTAAACAGATTTTGACATCTACAGATCACTCAGTAAGGAAGAATTCTTTCAGATTTTGATTTAAGTATTTTCCCAGTAAAGAAAAAGTGACCTTTTTGTTACAGAAATGAAACTTATTGACAAAAAAAAAGGTTTTACAAAACAACAATTGAAAATAACCCAGCTGAGATGAGCTTAACAGCATAAAACAATTTAAATTCATGTTTTATGAGAGTAAAAAGAAAAAGAAAAATATAATGAACTTGAAGAAAATGCCTAAGACTTAATGAATAGCCTTCATTGACACAAAAAAGCCACAAAGAATAAAACTGTAAAGTCATCTAGTAGACAGTAGATCGTGACGAAAGTCACTTGCTTTGTTTGAGAGCTTGAAAGCCACAAGTACAAACCAAAATATAAACAGCAAAGTCACCTGAAAAGTCATTAATAGTTCCATTCAGATGTCAAACAGGTTAAGCTCCTTATGTGAAGGAGATGAAGCCGTGTTTCTTTGACCCAAGTTTAAGAAATGCTCCGTGAACTTACAGTTAGCACAAGGACAAGTCAAACCACATGGCTTCAACAAGTGAACCAGTTTGCAAGCAATGAGTTGGTTTTTGCGACAATTAAACTCACTGGACTTTGTTTTTCCACTTAATTTGGAACAGATAGTATGTTTTGGACTTTATATAAAATTTCCAATCCTATTTGTCGATCATGATTTACAAAGCCTTTTCCCGAGTCTCAGGAATTTGTGGTGACCAAACCTAGAATTTATGAATAAATTTAAAAAAATTAAAATGTCTGTCAGATTTTAGCCAATTGAATTTAAGCATTCCTTTAAGCAAAACATTGATGTGTTTACAATCTTTTAGCATCAATACGAATCATCCAATCAGTCTAAGTACAAAGTTACCATATGTTCAAGAACACGATACAATAACTGCATCCAATCAGAGCACAAACTTACAATATGACTGTACGCATGATAAGTAAACTACATTCAATCAGAGCTTGAACATACGATACGAGCAAGCGTGCATCCAATCAGAACAAAGTTACGGTATGAGTGTACATACAATAAGTAAGTGCAGTGTACATCCAATCAGGGATTGAACTTGCCACTAAACATACCATAAAATGCACATGGATACCTCATCCAATTAGAGGACAGGTTTACAAAATGAACAACCAATCAGAGTTACGATACAGTTAAGGTATGGCTACATTACAGCTCATAATTTGCCATATTCTTTCCCACTCATACGAAAACTGCTCTATGACTTACTTGGGAATATGAACCAGTTACATGCATGAGCCATATGGCCTACTTGGGCATAAATGGTTTAAATCAATAAAATCCATAAAAAATTACAGGTTAGTTCAGTCAGTGGCTGGCTCCACTGTTATCAAAAGGAGCCCTGAGCACTAATGATCTCTCACTATATACAGAGATTTTGGTAGAGTACAAGGGTGCAGTTTTGCACTTTTGACCTAAAATCACACCCAATTTGCAATTTGAAAATTTTTTTTTAGATTGTACTCATGATGTTTTTTCCAACCTGCACTCAAATTCAGACAATTCCTATACAAAACACATGTGAACAAAAAATCAATCAGACATCCCTTGCAATTATCAGAAGAGCCTGGGTGCTAGTTTTTGTTGTAAGGAGGCCTAGGATTAGAGGAATTTTATCAGTTATTGTCTAGTCAGAGTTTTGAAAAAAATCTACAAAAGTTTTGGCAGAAAGGTGGTCCTTTTTACATGATAATTTATGCTAATTTCTTTTCTGCACTTTTTTGCACTATTTCCAAATATTTTTTCCCTTTTTGGCACTATTTGATTTTTTTTGTACTCTACCAGAATCTCTAAGAAAGCTATTACAGAGGAATAATCTCCACTTTGTCTGTTATTTCAGGTCCAGATCTCCACACAGAAGCAGAGATGGAAAGAAAAGGTTGGGTGTTCTGTTTATCTTTTTATATCACTAGCCTTCTCTTAAAACTGTAGCATTTGACTCCTGCTTTAATCAGAAGTAACACAGAAACAAGGCCTTTTTAAAATTACCATTCTTCTATCTTCAAAAAATCTGATTTCATTAGATGACAACAAAAGAGTGGTCTAAATGATTAGATTTTTATTATATTTTCTATCTTTGTTGTTTAACTGATGGCCCATAAAAGTATGTCCTCCATTCATTCCAGTTTTGTTCTGTATGCATGTCATTATTTTCTCTTGTGTTCTATAATACTAACCCTTTTATTTTTTGTCTTTATGTTTAAGGTAATTCCACAGTTTTGCACTGCACACTTTACTGCGCATAGATCAAAAAACACAAAATTACGATTTCGTAAGCATTTTCACTCAAAGTGATAGTAGAATCTTTATAATATGCAAACTGGAACATTTTTCTAATCTTTGGAGCGATAAATGGAGATTTTATAAAAACTTGCCCCAGTCCCCTCTCAGAAAAGTGCCATTTTTAGCCCCAAAATGGTGAAAAGAATATAAAATATCTCGCAAACCAGCTTAGTGACCCCTCTTGTTTTATTACAGCAAATCAAGTATACACTGTAATTAGCTTATCAACCATATAACCCAATTTAAACAAAATTTTATGTTCCATTTTTGAGATATTCTCAAAAATACACAATGGCAAACTGATTTCAAGGCAATATTTGGATTCACCCTAACGTTTAATTGACCCTTATATTTTACAATAGCCAAGTTTTCAGGTTGATTTTAGGGTCTTTTCTAGAGTTTATTGTATAAATGAAATGATATCGTCAATATTTTTAACACTAGCATATATTTCAGGGTAGTGGTGGCCAAATGTCCAATTCCTTGTTTCGAATATCAGTCTTGCATGGCCTCAAAAATGGCTAAATCTACTGCCATCTAGCATGAAAACTAACTCGGTGACCCCCCTTTTTATTTCATTTTTGGAATAACCATAGCTTAGTAAGTGTACGAAATTTTAATAAAAATCTATTTTCAGTTCTATTTCTTTGGAATTACCTTAAACTTGTAAAGCTTACAATGTACATCATATGAATTTTTTTTGATGTTGGTTTTCGTCAAATATATTTTTTGGAACTTATTGAATACAACATTTTTCTTTGTTTGTTTCTCATAGTGAAGAAGAAGAAGAACAGAAGAAAGCCAAAATTGAAGTATGTGAAATGTCAGGAAATGATAGATTGAGACAACTTTTGATTAACTATTTACTTCAATTAATTGAAATCAGTTGATTGATTAATTAATGTGTTGATTCCAGCCTTTGTCACTGGAAGAAATGATTGCCAAACGAGAAGCTGAGAAAAAAGCTCAGGAAAAGGTAAAAAATAAAATAGTAATTCCTTGTTTTACATGGGTAACATGCAGAGGATTGTTTCTAATCTGGTCTTTGGATTAAAATTTGAAAAATTTGAAAATGAAAAAAAAATTGAACCTGGTACAATATGGTTAGAGGTGAGCATGTCTCAACCAAACACAACCTTGGTTTAACAAGAATACACATGGGATAGTTCTTTATATTTGCAATAGATATCACTCCTGTGGTATTTAGATAAAGGTATAATATTGCCAGTATTCATCTACAACTTAAGGTAGTTCTGGACAGTTGCTACTGCGCATCCTTCACGCACAGCCAAGCACACACTTTTATTAAGAACTATCGTGTGTCCGTGGGGAGTCTGGGCACTAGCGACTCTAAGATCGAGAGTGTAGAAATTCTACTTTTGGTGAGGAAAAATAATACCTTATTGAACAAATTTTGCAAATTTTTTTAATGAGAAAATATTGTATACTGTGTAATGTTGGTAGAAAAATCAAAACGTCAAAATTTAGTCGATGTTTTCTTTCAACAAAGTTTAAATGAAATGGCTGAAATGGTCGATTATGGGGATTCGTTTTCAAAGAGTTTCCTCGCTTCTGCTTCTATAACTTTTCAAATAATTTGGTGTCACCCCTTTTTTTCATTTAATTCAAAGCTTGATTTATGAATTTTTGGTATGTGAAATAAAAAAAATAGGTCCACATTTCGGAACATGCAGAATTTTCAACATTTGTACGGCAAGGCACATATTTTAGGGTGAGAACTCAAGTTTAATATCAGTTCTAGAATGCAATTTAAAGTGTATTTTCTAATTACGAGTTGAATTTTTTAACTTAAGGTAGTTCGGGACCCATAGATCCTAAAATAGATTTTCCTGCAACCTTTGTCTACAAGGAGAAGTACCAGTAAATATGAAAAGTCAAAATATGAAATAAAAAAGGGGGGTCACCATATTCATTTTTAACTTAAGGGGGGTGGTCTTAGGTGGGTTTTCACTGTTTTTTTCTAAAAAACTGTTTGTCATATTAGCCAAAATAACAAGCAATTTTTATGAACTAGAATAATATTAAACGTATCTGCTTGTCAAACCTAAAACAATCTATTGTTTTCTTTGTACTTTCCCCATCAAACCACAAAGAAGCTACAAAAATCTCCATTTATTGGTCAAATAATGGCTACCTCAGCATCTTGTAAATGGTGGGTAGGAAGTTAAAAAAGGAAATGAAATTTCTGAAAAATCCTGCCAATAATGTTTAAATTTTTTCCCGTTACTTAGAAAGCTACTTGAAATTTTAATAAAAACAGGGGGTCACCATACTAATTAAAGTGCTAAGACTGATGAAAGCCTTGTTCGTCTACAGCTAATTTTCTTTTGTGATAAATAACATTTGTTATGGATACATGCAGGCTACTTATTTACTTATAACATTACTCATACCTATAACATAGCCATATTTCATAATTATGTAACTTACATTTTATTTTTCATTATATTATACTTAATTGTAAAATATTTTATGGTGAAATAAAAATTCAATTCAATTCAAAAGGCTATAAATTATTAAAAATCTAGTGTTTTTGGCAGGTAAGGACTGGGTACTAGTAACCACTCCTCTTCAATATGCATTTTTTTAAACATATAACATCGATAAAACACATTTGTGTGATAAAATTTTATCCAACTTTTATCTAATATTTTGATTTTACTATGAAAATGCCATGTGCGAGCAGGGTGTGCAGTAGCAAGGATCCTAAACTACCTTAAAACAGTAGATAGAATTATCATCTATTATTTAGTATAGTTTTGCTTTTTTGATTAGTGATAATCTCCACAATTCACAAAAAACTTCAAGTACGTATAATTCGAACAAAATGTGTGCATATAATTAAAAATACCCCCCTATAACTTGAGAACCAACTCGCTGTCACCCTGTCACCCTTTTCACTCTTCTAAAAGAGCAACTCAAAATCTTGAAACAATTTAGAAAAAAATTCACGCTCAAATTCTATTTGTCCAGTACTAACTTAAATAATACATTGTGGGTTCTGTAAACATATCTTATTTAATTTTTACAGCCAACATTTTTGACTAAAGAACAAAGGGCACAGGAAGCAATGAAAAGACGCCAGCAACAAGTTGAAGAGCAAAAAAAGAAAATGGAGGTTTGTTTTAATACTGATAGTATAATTGAAAGGTTTTACAAACTAATGATATTATTATTTGATTATAAATTTATTATTTACCAGTAATAAGCCAAAAGTGCTTTGCTTTTCATGAGGGACCTCATACTAAATATGATGACACTAAATAAATAAAGAGTATTGGGTGTGACCATCACACGGGTCCCACAGTACACAGGTGCTAGTGGGTGTTACCATAATGTGGGTGCCTCAAGTACACAGCTGCTGTCAGTTCATGTGTTCCTAAAGTATACTGGTTGTTGCAGTACAGTAGTACCACCAATACATGGGTCCCATTATTAGTACACAGGTGCCCCTAGTACATGGGTCCTGCCGGTACACAGGTACTGCCTGTGCATGAGTGCCACCAGTATATGAGTGCTAGTAGGTGCTACCAGAATTTGGTTTCCGTCAGTACATGGGTCCCACTAGTACACAGGTGCCCCTAGTACACCGGTGCCCCTAGTACATGGGTCCTGCTGGTACACAGGTACCTCCAGTGCATGGGTGCCACCAGTGCACAGGTGCTAGTTGGTGCTGCTAGAACACAGTGCGATTTGGATATTTTGCTAAGTTTCAGACTGCTCATAAAGTAAAGGGGGGTGGGGGTAAAAACAGGGGGGTGGGTCACAATTTTGAACTCCTTAAAAGGGGTGGGCTGTCCATAAAACTGTACATTAAAGAGGGTCATTTGCAATGCAAATGTCTGGACACTGTGGAGGAGTCATCACCTTTTTGACCATGTTTTATACTGGGCCAGCAGAAAAAAGAGCTCCTTTAAATTCAGTTTAACCTGACCACCCCCTTTACTTTATGACCAGTCCCTTATTGTTTTAACACATTGCAAATAAATACAAAATGCTTTTGCACTGTCAATCTATGTAAAGGTCTGTGATCAAGATCAATGTTTCTAAATTAAAAATGCAAATTGTACATTTCAGGAGGACAGGCAAAAGAGAGAGTCATTTCTTAGAGAAGCTCAACATTCTAAAGGTACAATGATATACAGACTGTATAAAGAATCTTTACACAATATAGACCACATTTCATGCAAGTAGGAATTTTTGTCCTCCCCTCCAAATGCTTTTGGTATTTTATTGAGCAATCTGGTTCATGAAGTCCAGATGGTTTCATACAGATCTTTAGACCATCTAATTAAAGTGTACACTTATTGAAAATTCCAGGCCAAGAAAAAGATTATAAGCTAATACATATTCTTGATAATATAACAATAAATAATAAGTATAAAATTGTTTTTTTCCAAAATCTGTTCCAGAGGATGAAATAGAAAGAGAAAGAAGGGAAAGAAGAGAAAGACGAGAAAAAGCTGAGCTTGAAGGGGTATGTATTTTGATTTTAGCATGGGTTGTATCGATGGTCTATACTGTGTTGGTGTCATCCTCTCACCAATGCAGCATTTTGATGCAAGGGGTCCGTGGATTGAGCCCTGCCTGCAAAAATTGTGTGAGTTGAGTTTAATGTGTTGCTCTCTCCTATGCTATGAGGGTTTTTCTCTGGTTCCCCCAACCCCCTCGTAAAAATTAACATGTGAGTGTTGAGTGTTGTTTATACTGAATGTAACGGTAGTGTGAACCCAATAGAAGAGCCCCTCACAGGGTGTTGGATTCTTACTTCAGGTACCAGATTCAAATGAGGAACAAAAAATGACAGTGCATTAACATAATGAATTGTAAAGAATTCATTACTTTTGATGTATTGTGACGTCTTCTGTGCTTCTAATTAAATCTGGTACCCAAAGTAAGAATTGGGAGTTGTGGTTATAAAATATGAGTTGAGCTGCATATTGTTTTATGTTTGCATTATTTGGTTAACTTGTTTTTTTTTGGTTTGTTGTATTTACAGGAAGATGAGAAAAGAGACAAAGCTAGACAAGATAAATATTTTGAGAAAGAACTTGAGGCAATTAAGGTGGGAATATATTTTAAAAAATCATCCAATGTTTTAGTTTGTTCAGTTGGGGCAGCAAGAGTGGCATAGTGGCAGTGAGAGCTCTAAGTGACCTGAGTTTGAGTCCCACTGGGCTTGGTGTTATATGTTAGCAGAGTTGTTTATTGGTTCTCTCCCTTGCTTTGAGGGTTTTTCTTTATAAATCCCATTTTGATCTAGAAGATATTCTCGATAGGGCTAACTTCTAATATATCCTTTCTCACTTTAGTGTGATAAAGTTGCTATTTATTTATTTAATAATTTTAGCTATTTTGGCTTTTAATACCTTGACAGGAGAGATATCTTGGGTTGAACAAGAAGCGTAGAAAAATACGAAAACTGAGTGATCGTAAGTTTGTGTTTGACTGGGATGCTCTTGAGGACACATCAGTAGACTATAATCCAATGTAAGTGGTTTAATTTGTAGTGTATTATTGGAATTTTGAAAAATAATGAAATCAAGTTTCAGTTACTCAGTGAATGTCATTTCTGATGTTAATGTTCAGATTGTATTTTGTGTTAACTGTGTTTCAGCTGTTCAAAAAGTGCAAATGATTTAAACATTTTTATTGCTTTGAAATATGCAGTTTGTTGGTAGTCACAAGAATGTCGTAGTAAATTTTATGTAAGATGGTTAGTTTTTGAAATATTTGGGAAAAACCTGTTGAGAGTTGTGACATCACATGGTTTGCATAACATCAAATTTTCTCATAAGTTAATTTTTGTTCTTGTTCAGAGTTGAAAGCTTAATTGTCTTATTTCCTGTTTCTTCTTTTTAGCTAGATAGGGTGGGTAAAACTTGTTTGTAAACTATGATATGGGGAATATGTCAAGCTTTCAACTACAAATAAGATCAGAAAATTTCAAAACAAAAGTTTTAAATTCATTTGCCCTTTAAGTTAGCTGACATGAAATGGCATGCTACTAGGTTAGGCTTGGTTATCCATATCACAGCAGCTCAGTCATATAGTATTTAAGAAATGAAACACACCTTCTGTGCTTTAACATGCTAATGAAACACAGAGGAATGTTTGGGAGAATTCAAGAACAGATCAATCCAAACACGAGACCTGCTCTCGAATTCTCCCAAACGTACCAAGGTGTTTCATTAGCATGTCAAAATATGGAAAAGGTGTGTTTTATTTCTTTTATAAAATAATAACCTTTCTCTTGTATAAGAAGAAACTTAGTACAAAATATATTAAATAACAAGACATAAAAAGGTGGGAAAATACAAAAATTTTGATGCCACGCCCAGAAAAGCCATGTCTTGACAGGCAAATGAAACACAGCCAATTGGCCAATCATAGCATACTATTGAAATTATTCTATAAATCTTCCTTACATTCTAGATACAAAGAGAGGCATTCAGTTCAAATGTTTGGGAGAGGACACATAGGAGGAATTGACATAAAGGTAAAAGACCCATTTACTGGTTGACTTACTACTGTTGCAATCTGCCGTGCTCACAACACTCTAAAACCTCTTTATAACTGTTGTTTGTATGCATGATCAGAAAAAAAGTTGTAGCATTTTGAACATGTTTTAAAACCTTAATAATATGACAATCTTAAATTATGGCTCAGCAGAGTGCATGTGACAGCTGCAGGAAATAGTTGTCCAATATAAGTGGGCCATGGGCCCCCACCTTGCCCAACCCACATCTACTGTACATTATACACTTAATGACTGGTCCAGAATGAAAGTTTTTTTTTCCAGAGAGTTCTGGTGTTTCCTGAGAAGAAGTTGATTTAAAAGAAGTTTCTTTAGTGTCTTTTGACTTTAGATATTTTGAGGTAGAAATATTGGGAAATTCTTTGCTTGCGTTTTGTGCATCATTGTGTATTATCATAATTCTAACAGACCCAAAAGAAAGAAGCAGGAAAGTTTTACCAGGAAATGCTGGAAAGGAGACGCACGCAGGAAGAAAAAGATCAAGAGAGGTATTATCTATTATATATCTTGTATATTAAGTTATGGCAAGTCACTGGTCAATGTCTAGCCAAATTTGGTACTTTCCCAGTCAAATAATTTTTGTAATACTCATTTTGACTGCTCAGTCATTTTAAAGAATGCAGAATAGATCTTGACTTGACCATCCACAAGTGTCCAATGACCATTCAAACAAACTTGTCACAGGTCATCTTGACCAGCAAATGACTGGCCATTATTCAAGCTTTCTTAGTTACAGAGCCTATTTGCCTGAGTTAAGAAATGCATGTTTTTGCAGTACACGAATCCTAAAAATAAAAGCCAAGGAAAAGAAATTAGCCCATGATGATCGTCACTGGTCTAAAAAGAAATTAGGTGAAATGACTGAAAGAGACTGGAGAATCTTTAGAGAGGATTTTAACATCAGCACTAAAGGTATGTTCTATATTTTAATATGTATATTGAAATCTAGAATTTTTTCAAAATTTCATCTTCATAGACTGATCCTGAATTTACTTTAGTGACCACAAGACCATGGTGTTAGTTTTGCACCGTCTTGATTTCAGAAAGGTGTTTTAGCATTTAAGGTAGTTCGGGACCTGTAGATCTGACAATAGATTTTCCTGCAAACTTTGTCTACAAGGAGACGTACATATATAAAGTCAAAATATGAAATAAAAAAGGGGGTCACCGTATTCGTTTTTGACTTAGGGGGTGGTCTTAGGTGGCTTTTCATTGTTTTTTTTTCTAAAAAACCATTTGTTATATAACGGCGTGAATAACAAGCAATTTTTATGAACTAGAATAATATAAAACGTTTCTGCTTGTCAATCCTAAAACAATCTATCATTTTCTATGTACTTTCCCTGTCAAACCATAAAGAAGCTACCAAAATCTCCATTTGCTGGTCAAATAATGGCTACTTCAACATCTCATAAATGGTGGGTAGGAAGTCAAAAAAAGGAAATTTCTGAAAAATCCTGCCAATAATGTTCAATTTTTTCCCCCGTCATTTAGAAAGCTTATCAAAATGGGAACTTGAAATTTTAATAAAAACAGGGGGTCACTGTACTAATTAAAGCACCAAGAGCAATAAACAACTGTAAATCATTAAAAATCTAGTGTTTTTGGCAGGTGGAGACTGGTACTAGTAACTTAACAACCATTCTTTTTCAATATGCAGTTCTTTTAAACATACGGCATCGATAAAACACATTTTTGTAATAAAACACGATCCAACTTTTATCTAATATTTTGATTTTCTGTGAAATTGCTGTGCGCGAGCAGGGTGTGCAGTAACAAGGGTCCTGAACTACCTTAAACAACTTTTTGCAATAATTATCAATGTCTGTTGCATTCTATTTACTGAACTTTTGCTTGCAAAATGTAGCAGACATTCTTTCACACACACACAATGTACCATAATACCACAGAATAAAACCATTGTGTATTTGTAGGAGGTCGTATTCCTAATCCCATACGAAGCTGGAAAGAATCCAATCTTCCACCAGAAATTTTAGAAATTGTTGAGCAATTAAACTATGTTGTAAGTATTAATAACTTGTGTACTTGTATGTGAAAAATTTGTGATATAATTTTCTATTTGAATATAAATGAAGTATCACTTGCTGGCAAGTTGATTGATCTTGAAATCTCTGTCATGGGGTTTCTCTAGTTTCTCTTTCTTTGATATATTGCTAGTGCTATGCATTTCACTTTCCTGACAACTATTCATATAGACATTTATAATATAGAGAACCACAGCTGAAAACATCTGGATATGAGCAAATGTGTGCTCTAATTGGCTACTCTACTACTAGGCTGTTAGCTCATATACCATGAGTAGAGAGATCAACAAAATGGCCGAACACTTCAGTGAACTTTCAGAAGGCAAAATACAAACTTTACTAATATATTTTATATTTCTCATGATCCAGTGGTTGTCTATGTTATAAGACAGTTATTCCACTCAATCTTGTTGTATATGGGTAATAGCCAACTTGGCACTATACACCTCATTGGCTTGTTGTCAGCTCATGTGTGACTATTTCATTGAATAACTGTTAAATACCACAATCTACTCTCATGATACACATGGCCTGTTTTTAGTCAGACAGTGTAGATTAGCTGGTTGAGCATTAGGAGTACAAGTTATGCATTTTACTGATCTTATAACAAATGTTTTGATTAAAGGATCCAACGCCAATCCAGCGGCAGGCAATACCAATTGGAATGCAGAATAGAGACATCATTGGTGTGGCTGAGACAGGTAATACTTAAAACTTGATACATTTTATATGTTTTTAAGAACCATTTTATACAATGTCCTTTAAGAGATGGACTGGTATTACATGCATACTAAAATGATACTAAAATGGATCAAAATTAGAATTGTACAGGAGGTAGCACTATGAAATCAATTGTTATGTATAATGCCAACCAGAGATTGTTTGGCTTATTAAGTTGTCTCGGAGTAGTTGTCTTTTCCTGACCACACTTCAATTTTCATACAGTGAATTGAGGCTTACTCTTAGCCAAACAGAATGCCTTTTGCATTATGAATCGGAAAATGAAAGGTTTAGAATTGTGTCAATTTCAGGTCTGTTGTTGTTACCTTAGCAACGATAAACAAAGATGGCTGAAATCGTTTTTTTTTTTTTAATCTCATGATCTTGATGAGCTTCAGAAAAGCGATTATATTAATGATTAATTACATGCCAAGACAAAGTATTTGGGACAAAGTACAGAATTTTTATCATTGAGAGCAATTTTGAATAATTGGCACATTGTTCTGATAAGAAATTTTGAATTTTGCCTCAGCTAATTTGCTTTGGTGTATATTAATATAATTTAGTATCCATTGTTGTTATTATTTAATACTAGGTAGTGGTAAAACAGCAGCCTTTACTATTCCACTATTGTGTTGTTATTATTTAATACTAGGTAGTGGTAAAACGGCAGCCTTTACTATTCCACTATTGTGTTGGATTATGGGTCTACCAAAACTTGAAAGGTATAATAATAAAATACTCAGCGTATAGAACAGTCATGGCGTGAAATTGAGCAAATAAGTAAAATTGACAATAGCATGATTTGAAATTTGAACTACGATGGCAAAGTTTTATCATCCAATCCATCCTTAAGCCTGGTTTCCATGTGATCACAGCCAATCTCAGATCTACTGTTTTCACATGATTGCAGAAGATTGCAGGATTGCAAGAACCAATCAACCATATGATGAGGATGCTATATGCGTTTCTGGTGAACACCATAATTTTGAGAAAATTATCATAATATTGTTTGCATTTGGATCACAGAAATGTTTCCATATAATCACAGACAGTCACAACCAATTGCAGGAATAGAACGTGATTCGATGTTCAAGCGCGATTGCAGAAAAGTGTTTCCATATGATGGCAGCCAAATATGGCAGCCGATTGCTGGCAATCGTGTGCAATTATATGGAAACCAGGCTGTAATGTCCTCATGTGAAACTGGTTTGCAAAATAGTAAAGACAGTCACATTTTACTGCTTGATTTTGAATCAATGTGTAATCAGCCTATAAAATCTGCTAACCAGTTATTCAGCAGTTCATTGTGTCAGTTGCCTTTGAAAACGTTGGCGTAAAACGGTAAAACTTTATGAAAACTTTGTTATGGCATACTCAAGTAAAGATCATAGTTACTTACATTAATTTTAAAAAAACTTGTTTATGATACCCTAAAATAGCCATATATAAGACTGACGGAGTTCATTGGGCAGTTAACTCGTATGTCCAAATGGTACTGTAAAGATTCTTGGTTTATTGCTAGTAATTATTAATTTCTACTGACTTTATAACACCATATTGAACATAGGAATGAAGATGCAGACCAGGGACCTTATGCTCTTATTTTGGCTCCAACTAGAGAACTAGCCCAACAGGTATGTCTACAGCAGATTTCGTATGATTGAAAAAACACGGCACGCAACACGGTCATGGCACGGATTCCTCCAATCATACAAAGCAAAACATTTTAACGTCAACGCGTACGTGTCGCGTCTTCGAACACTCAAACGACTTCTTTTGCAAGCCATTCACAACGTGCGCGCGCCAATTCTCATCCAATCACATTGCTTTGGCACGTCAGTGTATCACGGCACGACCGTGTTGACACTTGCTAACGCGAGAAACCGCGAAATCCAATCAACATGTAGTGTTCACGGCACGGTCATGGCACGGGACGTTCAAGACGTACTTTTTTTTTACAGTCATACGAAATCTGCTCTAAATAACTAACACTAGCACTAGCCCATTAGGTATATCTAATAACTTGAACTACCGTACCACTAGAATCTTATGCTGAAATAAAACGCTAAAGAATACACAAATGGGAGTTGTTATCAGACAGCTGCATTGATTGAAAAGACTGATTTTATTTTTCATTATACTCTGTAATTTACTAATTTTAAACTTTTTTAGATTGAAGAGGAACTTCTTAAATTTGGCCGTCCTTTAGGAATAAGAAGTGTGTCTATTGTTGGTGGGGTGAGTAGTTTTAGTAGATGTACTTTAGAAATAAGAAAAGTGTGTATTGTTGGTGTGGTGAGTAGTTTTAGTAGATGTATTAAATTGTAATGCGAAGTGAGAAGTGTTAAGTTTATTTTGGGATGAGATGTTTTAGCACATATACTTTAGGATTGAATAAGAAGTGTGTCTACAATTTTTTTGTGGAATAGTTTTAGCAGATGTACTTCAGAAATAAGAAGTCTATTGTTTGTGCGTTTTTTTAAACATACCACATTGATAAAGTATTAAACATGATCCAACTTTTATCTAATCTTTTGATTTTTTATGAAATTGCCATGCATGAGCGGGATGATCAGTAGCAATGGTCCCAAACTACCTTAAGTCTAACCATTTGCAGATATTATTACAAAAGCAGCCCTTTTCTCAGTTATTTTTAGACCCTGAGTGTTGATCTAGCCAGGATACGAACCACGACCTATCAACTGAGCCATCTGGGTGGCGGTATGTTCTCCATTGATCTGATTTTACATTAATTTTATGACTTTTTTGTTCACAGTTATCTCGTGAAGAACAGGGTTTTCAGTTACGTCTTGGATGTGAGGTAACAATTAATTGTGACATAAATGAAGAGTAAAAGAGAAGATAACCACTCTCAACCATATATCATTTTTTTCCTTTGTTTTCAGATTGTGATTGCAACTCCAGGTCGATTGATTGATGTGTTAGGTGGGCATAAATGTGTTATCCTTTGTGCAGTATGTTTTGACATGATTGAGTTTTTCAATTTATCACCTCATAAATCTGATTATCCTATTTTGATGTTTCTTTAGAAAACCGCTATTTGGTGTTGAGTCGGTGTTCTTACTTGATTCTTGATGAGGTATGTAGTTCTCATATTTAAAGTACATTATTAAAATTTTAAAGTATATATGAGGTTTCTATACTGAAATTAGAGTGCTCAATACACAGAAGTGCAGAGAAGAAGTGCAAAGCATTAATATAGAATATAGAATTATTAAAATCTTATAAATTTTAGTGCCAAGGTAGTTGTATTAAATGGTTGAATTAAATAAATGGCACTGAACTGACCAGCGAGTGAATGATATTTGTAGGCTGATCGTATGATTGACATGGGTTTTGAGCCAGATGTACAGAAGATCTTAGAACATCTCCCTGTGACAAACCTGAAACCAGACACAGAGGTTGCTGAAGATCCTGAACACTTGTTGACGCACATGGGTAAAGATAAGTACAGACAGGTAAGGCTAATGTAATCCACTGTGAGACACAGACAGTAGTTGTTGACGCACATAGGTAAAGATAAGTACAGACAGGTAAGGCTAATGTAATCCACTGAGACACACAGACAGTAGTTGTTACCACTGAGACACAGAGAGTAGTTGATAACCCACATAGATAAAGATAAGTACAGACAGGTAAGGCTAATGTAATCCACTGAGACACATAGACAGTAGTTGTTACCACTGAGACACATAGAGAGTAGTTGATAACCCACATAGGTAAAGATAAGTACAGACAGGTAAGGCTAATGTAATCCACTGAGACACACAGACAGTAGTTGTTACCACTGAGACACAGAGAGTAGTTGATAACCCACATAGATAAAGATAAGTACAGACAGGTAAGGCTAATGTAATCCACTGAGACACATAGACAGTAGTTGTTAACCCACATGTGTAATTGAAGATACGTACTAACAGCGCATCAATAAGAAGACTTGTGCAGACATGGAGACAGACAGACAGACAGACAGACATGCATTCAAATAAAAAACAAGAGCCCACATGCATGGTGTAATACACAATTTACTTGCAAGTGTGTTGTGAAAGGACAACCTCTTTAAGGAGTTTTATTTATTGAAATAATATATGAAGATTTCAGATACAATAATGTTTATATTTTACAGACTGTCATGTTCACAGCTACTATGCCGCCTCAAGTAGAAAGACTGGCCAAAAACTACTTGAGGTTAGTGAATATCTTTTCACTCAGTTTATTGATGCCTCACTATTAACCTGGACGTTTTTCACATGGTTCTCTAGTTTCTATGTTCCCTTTAAAAGCCTTAAAACCAGTTAGAACAGAAACTGACCATCATGCATGTAAACATAAAGGGGTTTGCTTTGCACACTACAAGTTGGAGAGTTTTTTAAGAGTTGTGAGATTCTCTAATCACTCTTAATATTTTAACAGGAGACCTTCTGTCGTTTACATAGGATCTGTTGGTAAGTGGTTAAATTAGAAAATGTTTTGAATGTTGCTGTGCTTGAGAAATAGAAACTATATTTATTTAGCAAATGATTTAAATCAGCCGTACAATTGTTTTAGAAGTTGTTTAAGAAATTGAAAGGGATTTGATAGGCAGGATATTGTTATATATAATAAGCACTATTGCCTGGGCACCAGCGGGAAATGCTTTTGTGTGTAGACACTGGGTACCCAAGAAATCGTTTTTCACTTAAGTGCTTTAATTCTGGCGTGAGTACTTTAGGTAAAGATATGATCACACTAGTGCAAAGCGGAACGCAGTGGGGGCACCATGCTCTTGACAAATTTATACCAATGGAAGTATAAATAATTACCAAACGAAAAAGAGACAGTAACAGTATTGTATTTGATTATCAGGTAAACCGGTAGAAAGAACAGAACAGCGTGTGTACATGTTGAAGGAACATGGGAAAAGGTAATTCCATTTGATGTTCATATTTCAATCTTATATTGAAATTCAATGCAATTTGAGCATTTGAGATACTTACAACTACAGCGGCAAAATACAATTAATAGGATTTCAAGCAATTCTTGGTTTTCACCCATTCCTAGGGAATAAAGCAACAAAGGCATGGCAGCCATGTTGGTGTACATAACAACAGAGGCTTATGAAAAATCTTTTGTTAGCTGTACACCAACATGGCGGCTGTGACCTCACGTGAAAACCAAGAATAGAATTCGCTACTTTCGCATGATCCATAATTAAAAATGCATCATAATTTGCCAAAAACGGGATAAAGGAGCTGAGTTTTACGAGCTCACCAAACAAATTTTGGTCATAATAGCATACATTTCTTCTACTGGTTACCCCCATAGGCACAAAGTATTATGGGTCATGCGAAAGTAGAAAATAAAGTAGAGTTAATAAATGTATGATATTACCTTTGTAGTAGTATTCATATTCATTTATTCATTTATTCATTCATTTATTCCCATAACGTTAACAGTGTATGATATTAAACTTACCCTTCACAGGAAGAAGTTACTGGAGATCCTCAACAGTAATATTGATCCTCCCATTATGGTGTTTGTCAACCAGAAGAAGGTAAGATTTGATAAAATAGTTTGCCTTTCAGCAACTGAATATAACTGTTTTAGAGCAGTTTTCGTACGAGTGGGAAACGTAAGGTACCATGACTCTTAACCAATAAGAAAGTGAGAAAACAGACACCATCCAATCACAGTTCTTGAATACAGAAGCCATTTAAGAGTCACGGTACCGTACGTTTTCCACTGATACGGAAACTGCTGTAAGGGGGCAGGCCGAGAAGTAATCTTAAATACTTCTCTGGTGCATCAATACATTACCTTTTTAAAGTACAACTTTGGCTCTG